>VUQI01035007.1:53338-69673 GCA_015106735.1 Paratilapia polleni
TGGGAGGAAATTTCAAAATACCAACTGGATGTACACACACACACACACACACACACACACACACACACACACACACACACACAAAGAGCCACAGTAATTTCAATAGCTCAGTGAATAAATCTGATCTTAACAGCTCAGACAGTGAATGCTTTCTGTCATTGGATCATGTGTTGACACAGTTGTCCTTCTCTTGTGTCAAGTTTTTCTATTGGATTTTAACAAGTGAGCTCAAACAGAGCTCTTTTATTATACAGAAACTGTATATAAATTTAATCTTAGTGCATTAAGTATATTACTGAACAACAAGAACAGTGGCAATGCATTAGTTTAACCTTTAGTTAGTTTAAACTTTGTGAAACAGTTGACCCAACTACTCAAAAACCATGAAAGATATTTTATAAAAGCCTGAGATATCTGTAACATGAACTGAGCTTCTGTTTCAAATGTTTAGTACCCACTGGTTTTGGAGTCAGCATTTTGAAGCCTCAACATTAACGTTTTACTTATTTATTTATTTATTTTTTTTCATGGAGCCAGAAATTACGGTATTTAGAGGAGAAAGTTAGTCATCAGCTAATGCTAGGAAGCTTAGCTGCACCAGTTCAAGGTACAGAAAGGTATATCTTAGTGCGAAATAACTAATAAAATACTAGAATTTCGCTCTCCAAACTTCTCGGTCTGTACCCCACAGCAGGCCATATTATTTGTCAGATAATTCAATTTAAAATGTTCCAAAAGGCACCGACAAAACAAACACAACAGAGAGGTCCAGTTCAGTGGCTCAAATTAACGGAAATAAAAGTGAAGCCTAGCAGAAGGTAAATGACTACACACCCGTCCATCAAAGCTTTACCAGTATTTATTAAGAAAAAACATGCTTTTTAATCCTGTTAAGGTGGGCATTTTAACATGACAGTCTTTGGGGTTTCACTTGCTTTTGGAGCCAGCTTCAGTTATCCATTAGTAGAACTGCAGTGTCTGACACTTCTAGATTGGCTTAATTTTTCAGCCCCCAGAGGCTGCAGTTTGGCTTCAACACAAAAAGTGTTGAGAAGATGGCCAACATTAGCATGGTCCACGCCTTTTCCTCAGGCTTTTTCTTTGCAGCTATACATGTACAGCCTCTGGGGAAAAAAGTGCATTCCTGCTGAAAGATTCACTGGAACTGTCATTTCAATATACAATAGGTAGGCAATCCTATATTTAACTGGAGACTCTTAATATTGAATTGGTGACCTTTCTGACTACATATTTGAAAGTATTATGTTTATACACCAGGTAAAAATACTGGGGAGTTACAGTATGTTGACAAATAAAAAGGCTGTGGAATATGGGCATAAAATGGAAAGTGGTGATTGGCCTGTTAGCCTTCCTACTTCAGGTATCTGTTCACAAATTCAACCATCATTTTAGTCTCAGCTACCTCCTATGACTGCCCAGTTGTGATGCTATCATATTTACAAAATCTATTCAGAGATTAGCATATAAATACCCTAAATGAAATAAATAATTTAGCCAAGATCCAAATAAGTGTTTGAATGTTTAAGTATTGTTTTAAAAGAAAATACTGATTTTTGGCAACTGATTATGATGAAGCAAAAAAAAGGAATGGAAAAAACTGTTAAGAGACTCCAGTCTGTTTTTACAAAAATACAGCATAAAGTAAGGAAAGGTTTCACCCCTTTTTTTCAATAAGTAAACTGATTAAAAAACTTATTGGCCATGAGATTGGTGAATCCTTTTAAATATGGAAAAGAGACAAAATATAGGCAAAGAAATCATAGAAAAGCTGCAATTTAAGAAAATGTGATGAGAGGGGAACACAGAGCAGGCAAGGCATGAGTCAAGCAGGATGAGACAAGAAAAAGATGCAGAGGCTATAAAATAATGATCCCCCCTCTTCTGTATCTTCATAAAGTAAAACCTGTTTTAAAAATCTGTGTTTTTATGTTGTTTACTTTGCAATTGAAACACGTCCATCCAATCCTGAGTGGATTCTCTGTGTGGTAACTGTCACCCACTGGACCAAGTGTGCTCTAAGTCACCTCTTCCTCGATCAATCAACTCAACTCTCATCTCCTGAAGCGAAGCCATATGGCCTCTCTTCCTCTCTTCTCTCACTCTGTTTCACCGTCCTAGTGAATTTCTCACCTCCTTGCCTTCTCTCTTCCATCTCCCTCTCTTCCTCGTCTCATCTACCTCCTTTGTTCATCTGGTTACTCTGTCTCAGTCCCTTTCTCTCCTCTTTTCTTTCCCCTTCTTTTGTCTGAACACACAGATGTACAAGGGCTCACACTTCCCAGCTTGCTCTGCTGCCACCAATTTTTCAGAGCCAGACCTGTGCATGAGTGAGAGCTCTGCCAGTGGACATGACATGTCTCCTTTTTCCTCCCTTTCCCTTCTTCCTACTCCCACGTTTGCCTCTACTACTACGTAGTTTAGTTACTTACTCGTAGTTTCTCACTTGTCTCAGCTCTTTTTAATCCGATGTGTGGGGATCAATACAGCAGCAGTAGAACCAAAGACGTAGAAAACCACCTCTTATCAATGATTTTATTTTATGTATTTATTTATTTATGTATTTTTTTGAAACAGTAGTCTTTGTGGAATGCTCTTCCTGGTTATTAAAGGACAATGTTGAAGTTACTGTGTTAATTTACAGTGAATATGTTTTTAAGAATTAAAAATCACAACACTGACTGTTAAAAAAATCCATGTCACTGCACTTAAACAAGAATTTTGCAAAATCAGTGCTTCTTCTTGTGGAAAAATGGTTCTGTCACCTGGATAACTGGACTATATTTTAGCTTTGTGTATAGTGTGCATTGCAGAGCATCGATTTTAATTATTACAGCTGTATTTCAGTTTCATATTGTTACAAATTCTGAACGCAAAGACAGCGATGAGCCACTGTAATAATTTTGACAAGGTTTTACCAGCCAGTCATCACACATTGTCTATGCACACAACAAACAGAATTATGAAATTACTGAACTATACTAACTTTTTATTACAATGATTCTAATAAGAGAGACATGACTCTACAGAACTACAGGGCATGACATGTCGTGAATGCACAAGAGAAAAAAATGCGCAGAAAGGGCGCATACTGTTATTTATCCAAAATGTAATAGATCAATCTGATGTGTTCCACCATTGCTGCTGTTGCTACCACAGCGTCTGCTGCTACTTGCTGCCAGTGTCAGCAGCACGAGTAGTTGGACTGACAATGTTATGATGCGTTCACACCAAACACAAAGTGAAGTTTCGTGTTATTTGTGTGAATACATTCGCGTTGGAAAACCTAAAGATAATTTCCCCTAACAGTTAAGAAGAGGACGAGTACAATCACGTTACAGTAAGAGTTATCAGAGCTAACCCTAAAGTCCTAAAAGTCCTATGATTTCACTCACTTTTCTCCAAGCCCTCTACTTTTTTTCCTGTCTCTAGAAGCAGAGTTGAATCATACAGCTCAAGCAGCCCTCAAATGGCATCGGTAAATCCCAATTGATGGGTTTTCGTGGTGCAGTGTGAAACTAATTTTTCACTTAAGTTTAAATATTTTAACTCCTGTGAATGTGTATGCACCTCTATTTGCATTGCTCCGCATGGATTACATATACTTTGTATGTAATAGAGCCACACAGAAACTTTGCTTCATTTCTTGTGAATGCACCATTAAAGTTAATACTGTAGGGTCTTTAATTTACAGTATAAAGCGCCTTGAGGTGATTGTTGTAGGCAGAGCAACAGATTATGATAAAGATATTTTAATTTCACCTATAATTTTCCTTACCCCATTTGGTTGAAGCTGCCTCTTCCTAAGCCTGGTTCTGCTGGAGGTTTCTTCCTGTCAAAAAGGAGTTATTCCTCCCCACCATGTGGGGAGTGCTTGCCCATAGGGGATCATCTGATGAGCAACATCTCATTTTACTTCTTTCTCTAATATTGTAGGGTCTCTCCCTTAAAGTATAAACCACCTTGAGATGACTATTGCTGTTAAATGGCACTAATAAAATATATTTAAATAAAAACAAATAAAACTGTATTTAACACTAATGCTACCATGCTTAGTAAATTTAGAGTAAATTTATTCTGAGTGATCCCTACAGTCCTAGGAAACCTATGTAAAGTTTATGGTCTCGGACTTTGCCCCTGATGAAGTAAAGGCTTTTACATTGTGTTTTTGTTTTGTTTTCCAAAGCTGAGGTTTGCCACTGCTGTTGGAGGAACTGAGAACTGCAAGAGTTTTCAAATTTTTGAGTCATCTTTGTCGAAACTATTATGACATAGAAAAGGTAAAAGTGGAAAAATTGCAGTTGTGCACACACTGTAGAGACATGTAAGAAACATGAGAAACACAAAATAAAAAAATCTCAGACCAAAACAGTATCCAAACCTTAAAAAATATGCTATAAAGCTTGTAATTTTTTTTTTTTTTTTTTACCTTTTCCTTCTTCAGCTTCACATATTCATTTTTCCAATCCCTCGCTTTCTCCTGAACTCAGTTGACCAGACTGGCTACCTGCTGGATGCCACAAAACACATTAGTCTGGTGTGAGAGCCTCTCATTGCAGCTCTGCACTCCTCTCCTCTACACTGAACTCTACTTCTCCTCTGCTCTCATTTCATCTCTACTCTTCTCATCATGTAACCTCTTCTGCTGTTGTTCTTTCTCTTCCTTTGCTTCACTCTTGCCTTTCCCTTTCCTTTTTCATCTTTTTTCCCACAAATATAGTTCTCAGGTCTGGTTTGGGTCTTCACATAATTTCTTTTTTGATTATCTCAGACTTTTCTTGATCATAGTAAGACTTTGCTTTGACTTGGCCTGGATCCCATTCAGAGTCATCTTTGACACATCTTGTATTACAGTCAAAGAGACAGCTGGAAACTTATTTTACCCTGGTCCATATAAACACTTTATTAATTACAAGTACTTTGTTCCATTTATGTTAGATGAAAGCCCCCACCCCACCCCATCTTGGTTCTTAAACTTTTGCCCAAGTGACACATTTCAGACTGAGACAATATGGATTCATACCTTGTCACCATCATAAGTTTAATTTGTGTCTTGATTGGATATCGGCCTCATGGAGGCAGGTCTTATGCTGGTGAGAGAGGACATACCAGAGAGAGGGAAATAATGTAAACATTAAATTAATTACCTGGTAGATATTAATGTATTAACCAAACAATCATAACAGTTTTGTTGTATTTTGAAAATAATCATAAATTCATAGTTATGATTTATACAATGACCGTATTCTGTTGTAATGTAGATTTTCCATAATAAATAACTGTCAGCTCATGAATCTGTTTGTTCCTGAAGTAAAACGCACCTAATTAATTGATGGATCACCACAGCAAACATTTTAGCATGTCACAGCAGGAAAAACATGCATATAATCAATAACATAAAGAACAGGAGCATTCCATTTAGATAAGCTTGTTTATTATTAATACTATTATCATCAGATGTCCATGATCTATATTTAATACAAGGGTTTAAAATGTGCAATGCAACCCTCTTGCTTAGGACTGAGAGGGAAACACACTTACATTTTCATGACTAACAGCTGTCTTTCAATACAGCAGATTGTACAGAGCCCAAGAAAACTCATGGTAAGACATAAGTTTTGCATTACTTTTGCAGTAATGTTTGCATTGGGTTTGCAGACCCAAAAAGGTCTAGCTGAATTATAATAATGTTTAACCATCAATGTTTGTCGCTACACCCTCAGCTGTTGCTGCATGCTCAGGCACAAGCCTGTACCATTTCAGTGTGACTGTTGCCATGCTTTGGTGGTTTTTAACTGGTGTTACACCGACCACGTGCAGTGGGTGTGTGTGTAGTCATAGAAGCATCAAAGGTTTGTCAGTAGGCTTACTACAGTTGGGCATATCCATGGCACCAGAGATTGAACCACAGCAACAGAAGAAGTGTATTGTAGCACTAACACCAACTGTTCATATGGATCAAAAATAATCTAAAGCATAATGTTTGAGAACATAAAAGCTATAGTGACAGATCGCAAAACTTATTGTAAAGTAAAGTAGCCCTTTAGGGGTATCTCTAAGACTGCATATGTCTATTTTTGTCAGTGGCTTCAATCTTTAATGCAACTGCTAAAATTTTAAAGCTGTCTTACTTGTTTTAAATGGGTTATGTTGAGCTATGGCACAAAATGAGTATTTTTACCATCTTACCATCAAACAGCCTGAGGCTACAAAAGATACAAAACATTCAACATTACATACACATGTGGACTGTATTTGTGCTACTAAACAGATCTGAATATCTGTTAAATACACAATCCAAAATCACATTCTTATATTATATGCACAGTCTATGTTGTTAAAGTCATGGACTGTAAGGATTATAAGGAGCTACATGGGGATATAAGTGAGCTGCTGCAGGAAAGAAAAGAAACTAGAAAAACATGAAGACTGTGGAGTTTCTGGCCCCACTTATAAAGCACTGTAGGAGGTATGTTCTCATTTTTGATTTTTGTCTGCTGTAACATCTTTTACATTAAAAAATTGGAACAGACCTGGTTTGTCACTTTCAGTTACAGAGTGAGAAACCTGACAGTGATTCGTGTATTTGAAATGCATACATCCACTTTTTTCATTGGATTCAAACTGCTGTTTGAGAAGAAAATTGATGAATTAATTGCCACCTGAAAAACAAAACAATAACTTAAATATATGTTTGAAACATGAATTTGGAAGGTGTCTCTGTATTTTCAGTACTAATACTAAGTGGATAATAGTGATAAACTATTTTTATTTTCATCACATTCATTACAATGAAAGAATAGGTCAGCCGATGGAATGATCTTGGTGTTTTGTATTTTAGGGTTTTGGAAAAGGTTTTTTGTTTCTTTTGCTTTTTTTCTGTTCCTAGTTCTACTTCCCCTGCACAGTTTTGTCTTTCTTTATGTTGCAGAACATATTTTAAATATTAAGTAGTTAAGTAGCTCAAATGGTGTGTTGGCAAAATATATAGCAAAATGTAATAGGTGGCAGTAGGTTCAGTTTATTATCAACATATCAACAGGCCATACCTGATAGGTTCCTGACAGACCCAGAGTTGACATAACACTTAAAAATTCAGTATAGTTTATTCCACCATTTCAGACATATAACATTTTTATATAGTGTATGTCCAAGAATTAGGGAATTTTTAGAAAGAGGTCAGAATATATACATATTTTTTGTTTTCTTCCATAGCATCTATCCAGAGGCACATCAAACACAGGAAACAGATCTTTTTCAATACTGTGCCTTTTACAGGCTAAAAATATATAGCATCATCATAGAAAAGTATAAAGTAATTGACCAAATATTCCTATATGTCTATATATTCCTACATATACATTCAAAGGGAAAACAAGGCTGGTTTCAAAATACCTGGGCATATTTATATTTATGAATATCTTAGGGACAAGCTGAACTGTCAATTATTTATTTATTTACTTACTTACTTACTTATTAGACCACCTGTCATAAAAAACAAGAAAGACCATCCAGCATCACAAAGTGCTTTAATGCGGACTCTTTCCTTTTCAGTGAGCTCTCGACGTTATACCGTTTTGAACAGGAGTGAGGAGTTTCAAACTGAATTCACATTTTTATACCCAAATTTGAGCCGGCACACTGGACTTCTCTGAGAAGTCAGAATCTAATCAAGCATAACATTCAACCCATTTTTTTTGTGTTCAGGAACGCAAGTAAATAACTGTTTGGGCATCTTAATCAAAAAATAATAATGTGCTTTACTATTTTTTCTGCTTTTTACTGTTAATACTGTTCATACTGTTAGTACTGTTAGTACTGTTGATTTAGGGCAGCTGTGCCATAAATCTTACATTGAGTGGTGGTCCAATAAATTTGTTAAGCACTGTATCTTGGTGACTACGGTTTCTCCTTAAGTATAATCTAAAAGTTAAACATTTTTGTAATCTAAAAGTATAACAATTTAAAAGGGAAATTAAAGGTAGTTTAGGCCAAAATCGTTACACTTTGTGCTTATCTTGGAAACACAGTATCATTGACTACAGCTATCATGTTAATGTTCTCCCATTGTCATTTGGGTGTCATTATAAAAAGAGGACTCTTTTTAATCTGCTCTGTTCCAGTGGAGCTGAAATTCAACTTGGACCAGTATGTGAACAAACGCTACCCGGGCCTGGTAAAGATTGTGAGGAACAGCAAGAGGGAGGGCCTGATCCGAGCCCGAATACACGGCTGGAACGCAGCCACAGCTCCTGTTGTCGGCTTCTTTGATGCTCATGTTGAGTTCAACACTGGCTGGTAAGGTCATGTTTAACTTGAAAAGGTCTAAGCTGTCTCTCTGTCCTTTCTCACCTTTGTCTTTGTGCTTTGCTGTTTATGTTTTTAGTACAGAGGGATGTCATGTAAATTTATTATCACTCAATTATGCTGTCTGTTCTGATCTAAGCATTTTGATAAAACACCAGGCAAGGTTCGAACTGAGACAGCATTTTCAGGATCATGACCCTTATTATTTGGAAGAGTTTATAGCTAGTAATCTTTTGCCTTTTGCATTTCCTTTTTAAATTGTGAGAATGGCTTTTGGTTAAAGCTGGATAAAAAGACAACCCAATTAATATAACATTACCTGTCTAGCAAATACACACTTATGACAAGTGAGAGAGCCAAACACTGTGAAATGTGAGAGTGAGTGTAATTAAAGAGGTAGCTCAAATGGTGAGCATTTCAACATTATTTTACTTGCGGGCTCCAGGCTCATTTTGCGATATGAAATTACTTCTGGGGGTCTCAGTCCAATGTCTGCCTGCTGCTTAAGTTTAACAGCAAACAAGTCACTCAAAAATATGTAATTGGCACCTAATTTGAGCCTGTCATGCCGTCAGTGTTGGAAGATGAAGTGTAGCTTTTGTTCCCTGGGAAGCTGCCTGGGAGTCAGGAAAAGGACGAGGATGAAGATGAGGAGGAGGCTAGCAGAAAGAGACAGTTTGGTCATAAATTGTCTACAGTGTCTCTGAATGGTTTTCAGCCTTTATGGCTAAACAGATGCAAGAAATGTAAACACATATGAATACATTATTTGGATAATGTCATTTGTGATAGTTATCACACCAGTTCTTCTTAGTGTCATAACTATGTCAAAAGAAAAACACAGAAATCATGCACATACCTCTTAAATCAACAGAACTGTTAAGGATACATCCCAAACATCCATTAAATACGTCTAATCTTGGTTTATAATCATCAGATTCAGACATGTCTCCAGACTTGTCTCCACAATTAGGACACCAAATGTGGGCAGACAAAGCAATATTTGCCAAAAGGTAACCAAGTAAGCTACACCGATCAGGCATAACATTGTGATCACTGATAGGTCAAGTGAATAACACTGAATAACCATTCTCTTCATCATGGCACCTGTTAGTGGGTGGGATATATTAGGGAGCAAATGAAGCTTTTGTCCCCAAAGTTGATGTGTTAGAAGCAGGAAAAATGGGCAAACGTAAGGATTTGAGCGAGTTTGACAAGGACCAAATTGTGATGGCTAGACGACTGGGTCAGAGCATCTCCAAAACTGCAGCTCTCGGTCTGCAGTGGTCAGTATCTATCAAAAGTGGTCCAAGAAAGGAACAGTGGTGAACCGGCGACAGAGTCACGGGTGGCCAAGGCTCATTGATGCATGTGGGGAGCGAAGGCTGGCCCGTGTGGTCCGATCCAACAGATGAGCTACTGTAGTTCAAACTGCCCAAGAAGTTAATGCTGGTTCTGATAGAAAGGTGTCAGAATACACAGTGCATCACAGTTTGTTACGGTCAACAAAAGGTGGACCAACACAATATTTGTAAGGTGGTCATAATGTTATGCCTGATCGGTGTATATTTAGTGTCACTTATAAAAATTACAATATACGACTAAAGTAGCTTCAGGATTGATATTCTATTGTTTATTTTTGAGGGTTCATAAAGCACAGTTTAACACTATTAACATCAATTTCTCAGAGAAATTCATGAGAAACAGTTTATTGGAAAAAAAAAAAATGCAATAGACTGACAACCTGTCCAATCAAGCTGTACCCTTCCTTTTCCCCTGTGACAGCTGGGATAGACTCCAGCCCCCAACCCTGAACTGGGATAAGCGGAAGAAAATGGGTGGATGGATGGATAAAGAAAGAAATGCTGGAGCGGCTAAACTGATTCATCAAACTAGTGAAAAAAGGAGAGTATTTCCATCTGATGGTCTGATTTTTAACTGAAGGCTAATGTAATTGTGTATTTGCAGAGAAGCTAGTTTACCTCTTGCCAGTTTATTTGAAAGAAAAAAGAAAGAAATGGTGGGTCATATTTTAAAAGTGCACTTAACTTTTCACAAGCTTTACTGAAAGGATGTAACACACTGACTCATTTATATACAGCTTGACTGTACAGATGGATATGCAGTTAAGAAAATGGACAGATGGATGACTGTACAAGTACTAATGAAGTTTATTTGAAAAACCATATACCCTCTGCAATAGAGGGTAGAGGAAGGAGACCAAACACATTAGATAAAAAACAAAAACAATAAAATAAACACACAGGAAGTCCTCTACTTTACATATTTTTCCATAAATTTCTTGTGAAACTCAGAGCGCAGTGTGTCATTTACAAAGCGTTTCTCCTTCCGTGCCTCGTCCACTCCTTTGGCGCAATTCTTGAACACAACGTCATCATCCCACCTTGAATGATATTAAGAATGATTATGCGGATTAGTTTTAAGAAAAGAAAACTTTTTCTCAAATACAAAACTCATACTGTGCTTTATACTGTGTGTGTGTGTGTGAGTGTGATACCTTCTCTTGACCCTGAATGTATTCTGACTCTGGTTCTGTTGTTGCTGCCCTGCTAAATTAATCAGTGGATTGCCGCTCAAGATATTTTCCATTCGAATTCTTTCCTCCTCCGCCTTTTGCTCTCGCTCCTAAGACGGAAAAAGACACAAATGTACCGAACACAAAGAGGTAACGTTTGCCTCCACTAAGACATAGCAAACGTCTTATCTCAGTTTGTGCAAACACAACAGCCTAAAAAAGTTACTTTGCGTTCTTGCTCTTCAGCACGCTCTTTCTTGATCTTCTCCAGTTCAGCCAAAAGAGCTGCAGTGTCGTCATCATCACTATCTTCCTCAGAGTCCTCATCCTCATCATCCTATTAAAAAAAAATAATAATAATTTTTTTAAATCACTGTTGGGGGGGGATTAATGAGCACTAATCACCACTCTAGTTAAATGTTCACCATGTCTTGCATTGCAGGCACTCACATCAGTGAGAGGATCATCAGCATCAAGGTTGGCAGCTGGGATCTGATCCAGTCTTGGCCTCTTTGAAGATGATGAAGAAGATGATGATGATGATGTGGTGTGCTCTGAAAAATTAAGGTCAATACAATGTGAAATATGGGTGAAACTTTGGGAAAAATGAAGAACTCCGTCATAAATACAAAGTAAAACACATTTTACACAAACACGAAATCTAATTTCTGCAGAAAGACTGACCTCTCGGTCCCCTCTCTCTGGTCTTTTCACGTGCAGCTACGCGCTCCCTCTCCTCCAGCTCCCTGCGAAAGTCACGGGCACGCACCTCCTCAGGGGCATCCTGGGTGGGCTGCCTGAAGATGGGAGATTTGGAGAAAAATAAATTATAGCTTGCCTCCAAAACAAATCCACTTCCACAGTGACAGACGGACGATGCAGTAGGAACTGATCAGAAAGCATCTTTCTTGGTAGCTAAGCAGCCAGCAGAGCATTCAGTGACACAATGATTACATACTAAAACTCAGCTCCAGTCATGTTTGATCTTCTGACCTGTACTTGATCTTTGTGTGGCCTGGAAGATCTCGACTGGAGTACTGCTTGGACAGGGCACTCAAATCGCCTTCTCCTTTACCCCTCCCTCCTCTCGCTGGCTCAAATGTTGGTCTTGCAGCTGTAGTCATCTTTGATGGCCCTGCAACGGGACACACAAGATGCAAAAACAATCAGACAGGGTGGAAAAGCTACAAACAGGCAGTTCCCAACAAATCAAGTGTCCATAATGAAACAGCAGTCCCCTACAACACAACATGCCTTTACTCCACGTATGTGTGAAACTCAGAGGGCTCTGAGCATATGTAGCCAGCTCAGCGGTCTATTCACTGAGAGGTTTATCTCTTTGGTCCAGACCAGCTGCTCATTAGACTGACTGGAACTACAAACCCCTTTTCTAAAAAATAAACAACCATTAAATTGCAGAAAAGATAAAACCGCTTATTGTTTAAAAATCATTTAGGTGTACATCCATGTTATCAAAGGAAATTAGTTATAGTTAAGAGGCATTTAGATATTAGGTTAATCTGCTATCTAATAGAATATCAATCCTGAAGCCCAATTTCCTTAATGAATCAAATTTAAGTACATTTGTTCACGTTAAAACAATACAACACAAAACACTCAGTGTCAAAGTAAGCTACATATTAATTAAATCTATAATTAACCGTTTTCTGATTAAAATGCGACTGTGGCATTGTTAATCTTTCTTTGTGAATATCAGCTGTTAATAAGCAGGTAAGTGCCAAGAACAATTTAGCCTGCTAGCTGGTAAAGCTAATACGTCGCTAGCAGGCTAACTTGGTTTAACAACGCCGCTGAGGAGGAAAACGATGCTAATAATTTAACTCCAGTTAAACAGAAAATGTTTCAGGAAAGTTATATTGTTGAATAGTAACTAACAATTTAAATTAGATGAATTTTAGAAATTAGATTTAAAGCAACACTTACGAAGCTGCTACCACACGACTAAAGGAAGCCCAATACAACAAATAGCGTCACTTCCGGAGGAAACTGCGTTTGTTAAAGATGCGTTCATAAACACTTGGAGAAAACAAAGTTGTGCGAAATATCAGATATGTTATTTAGATGTTTTGCTAGTAATACTCAGCTCAAAACTGCGTTGCTGAGACTGAGGTGTATGAATATAACTTAACAAATATTCTGCAGTTTCTCTAAATTTTATTTGGGAAACAACCTTTATCAAAAGACTAAAAAAATAAAAACTATCAGGAGGAGTCCCGTGTCTTCTCAATGACGCGCTGTATTGCAGTGAAGCAGTCAGGAGCGGGTACTGTCGCCGCTGAGTAGATGGCTCAAAACTCAACCTACCTGTAAAGGTATCACATACAAGTCTTACTTAGTGCTTGTCGCTGATTGACAGGGGTACTGAGATGCTTTCATTTTTATTTTTATTCATAGAGTTTAAAGCTGGTGCTTTGCCGGTTTATTTGAATATACACTGAGTTGTTTGGCTACACCCACCAAAATTCCTACTGCTTTTCTTATTATTATAAGTGGTGTTATACCTTTGTAGAAAAGTGTAAAAAAAATAAATAAAATAAAATAAATTAAAAAAAATACACGTTTCACTTTGGCCCTTTTAATGTATGTGACATGCATTTTAATGATGCAAGAACAGTTAAAATGTACACTCATTCAACACTATTTGTACACATCATTCACCACTTTAATGATTACTGTTTTGTTTTCTTACTTTTCTGTAAGATCACCTGGAATTTTTGTACAGAAGACTACATTGCTGCTATCTACACATTCAGTCTCATACTGATGCTTCCTCACTTGCACTGTAATATGCAAAGACTTGCAATAATGTATATAAGCTTTTTAATAATTCATTTACACTTCATATTTTTATACAAAGAACTGTAATAATGCATATAGTTTTAAGGATCCCTGTACACCTCATATTTTATACATACAGCAAAAATTGTATATAGGCTTCAATATATTTTGTGTAATTCATATTTATACTTGATACATCATATTTATTTCCATATACTTATCTCATATTCTTACAGCTCTGTGTTTTATTTTATTTTATTTATTATATTTTATTGCTAGTTGCAATAAAATATGCAGACCGTGGGTCAGGGAGAAACAGCATTTTGATCCTGTGTATGTCCTGTACATATTGCAGAAGTGACAATAAAATTGACTTTTGAATTTTTACTGAAAATGTTGGTGGATGAAAGCAAACCGGCAGAGGTGGTTCTACTGGATTCCACACAACATTCAAATAGTTTCTATCTACACAGCTATACTTTACTTTCTCAATTCAAAGAGAAGTAGGGAAAATGGTGGAAAAACAGAAAAAAGAATGACACAATGACACAAAAGTTAAAAATGCCTCTATCGTGGCATATTTAAATGGTCTATTGATCAAACATACCCTTTAGACCAGATACTTTTGGCTTGATTTGCCCAGATTTTGAGGTAGCCTACTGTATTTGTCTCAAAAGTGACTCTATAGTATAGTGATTTACACATTTGCCTAACAAGTGAAAGGTTCCTGGTTCAGGCCTGGGAGGAGACAGATCCCTTTGGGGTTGCGTCAGAAAGGGCATCCAGCGTAAAAAACTGCCAAATCAAACATGCAGAGTGACTCCTTATGAATAAAGGAGCGTTCAAAAGTAGTTTCTTCTATTGTATGTGTCTTTACATTTTTAGTGACCATCCCAATAAAAGAAAGCAATTGAACTTACAAAGTTTAAAACCTACAATTTAAACAAGAGTAAATTCTCTTTTACACACAGAGTCCCAGGTACTCTGAAACTTCAACAGACCAAAGTGTGAATATTTCAGATTATTGAAATGTAGAAAGACGTCAAAGACTGAGGTTAAACTGGTTTGTGTGCCCTTTTTATTTTCACTGGAGAGAATGGGCATTTCGGTTGAATGATATTCAGTGTAAATATTATTAAAAGAGTCTGATGAGATAGTAGATTAAATTCTAAGTGGTCTGAGATCAGGTTGTTCTTGATTCCTAGAATGCTGGAACAGTATGCTTGTGAAAGAAGGCTTTCCCTTCAAGTGAAACTAACCATAAACGTTTTTGTATAAAATGACGTCAACTAATGCTATACGGGTTTTCATCTCTAAACGTATTTATGGTGTTGTGCTCAAGACTGTAGTCAGTAGTGGGAAAGAAAACTCCACCAAGTACTGAACTGTAGGGTTGGTTTAAACGCCTTTAGGTTGTCACACAGGTTAGAAAAGCAAAAAGAACAACAGCTATTTTTAATTTGCTTCTTAGCAAAGAAAGATAGTGAAAAACTTAATGGAAAACATCTCTGGAATGTGAATTCTCACACAGAAAATCAAAACTATAAAAACAATGTTGCCTCCCTGTCCACTTGACCCAACCCATCCTCTCACTTGATGAGCCTGTGTAGCAGCATCCAGGCACGACACTTCAAACTAACAGGGGGTGGAATCTGAAATGGAATGGGGTGGGGGCTCAGATGAAGGTATTTCTACCAGTCCGCCTGCATGCTGCAGAGACCCGGAGGAGGCTCGACAGCTCTCTGCTCTGACACGAACAGGTGAGAACACAATATGGCACGAAAACAGGACTTCACACTCATGTTCACCGCCTATGTGAGGAAGGGCTCATTACAAAATCTGAATTGCGCTCCTTTTCTATGCATAATGAATTTGACCTGGTTAATTGGGGCTGGCACATCTCCAGAAAGATTCATCATAAGAGATTAAAGCACTAAGTACAGGTCAAAGTGTTAACAAGTGCTCAAAGAGAATGCAGAACAGATGCACAGTATGACAAGATATGACACAGAGAGTGCATACTATGAGTATATAAGGAACAACACTGTTTCCTGCTGCATCATTGAACAGGTCTGACGTGGCATCAAATTATTTCCTCACGCTGAACTTCTGAGAAAACATCAGCATCATGTCAAAAGGCAAGTCTGTTTCATAAGATTAAATATGGTATAAAAATGTTCTTGGGATGCAATACTAATAGAAAGTGTGTGTGTGTGTGTGTGTGTGCGTGTTGTAGATGTTGACAGAAACCAGGTGCTTCGAGCCATACGGGTGCGCTCTACAGTGAAAAATGATGGCAGCTGGATCCACAGATCAAAAGATGCCAATAAAGAACAAGACCCAGCAGGGTACTCACAGTGATTAAGATGCAACATCAAAAATTGAGTTTTCATCGAAAGCAGTAATTGAAGCTGCCCTGTCTTAGTGATGTGCTGCTGTGAAGAATGTGCTGCACATTCACAACAACCTCTTTTGTGTCGCAGAAAAACCCATGCTCTGGAAACTGATCCCGTTCCAGTAAGGAGTTCACACGTCCTGTTGACAGCCAGGAGATTTGAGTGAGTGCCACATCATAAAAATGAAAATTGTTTTAAAGAGGAAAAATACATTTGAATGCATAAGTTGCTCAGACAATTTAATTAACATATCCACAGTCCTGGTTAAAAAAAAAAAAA
>VUQI01035007.1:81381-96430 GCA_015106735.1 Paratilapia polleni
ATGGTTTTTTTTTTTTTTTTTTTTTGTGATTCTGACAGCATTAAAAACTAACATTGACAGTATGTCCCCGTTCCTCCAAATAATTCACATACTTTGCTTTACAGTGCTGGTCAGAAGCCGTTCCACTACCAACACATGTGTATTGATCACCACAAACTCAGTTTCAAGTATCTCCATTGTATAAGAGTAGCCAAACACAAATCAAACAATCTGCATGTCTAAATACCATCAAATGTGTAATTAAAAAAAAAAAAATTGGTAATTGGTTCAACTATTTAAACAAAGAAGTTCAAATCTTGGGAAAGTATGAAAAAAAAAACACCAAAACAATAGCTCACCAGTGCTAAGAGAGTGATCCCAGCACCGGCAAATGCAGCTATATACAAGTCATAGGTGATGTAGAACTGTAAGACATAATAAACATAGGTTAGTTTAATGTACTGTAGACTCAGGGATTTTAATCAAACCCTTGTATGCTACTGTAACATAGCTCACTCATACACACATGTACCTACTCATAATTTAAACCAGACTTTATGTTGATTTTGGACATTGATTTTAATGTGATGATGCCAACATGGTATATCAAACTGTGTGAAGAGAAATAGATTGAGTTACTCACTTCGCTGGTTTTGCAAATAGCAGCCAAGGTCATCCCACAAGACTTGCCTGGCATTGCATTCCAAGGAAGCAGACCTTAAATGAACATATAACATAAGCGAGATATCTCTTACTATTGCTGAATTATGATGAGTTTTTGATGATGCATTTAAGTTCTTGCCTGCACAGCATGTCAGGGAAACAGCAGAGAAGAAATGAATATAAAGGTGTAGTTCTCTTCATTATTTCATAACTAATACAGCCATCAGTCTAGCAGCCACTCCACAATGATTAATTCATTGCTTTCAAGGACGCATTAACATTCCCATCAGGGGAACATGTGGTCAGTGGTTACAAGAGCAACGCACCATACTGCCTGGCGTCCATGCAAATCCAGCCATGCTGATTAATGCTGGGGGTTGTTTCAGACAGGATGTTGATGGTGTGGCAGGTCTGCTCCATGTTGAACAAGAAGAAGACTGGGATAGCAGTGAAGGCAAACACTGCCAGCCAGATGAAGGCCAAAATGTACGTCACTATGATGAACTGTTGAAGCAAAGAATGCAGCATACAGGGTCACAGAATTGTAACATAGTTGCTAATAGACAGTTTCTGTGTGATAAATGTGGTGTCATTAAATCAGTAATGAACCATAACTCATGTATCTGTGTAGAAATTACAGAAACAAAGGACATTTCATTGGGCTCCGGAGCCAAAACAAACCACAATTCAGCATCTCAACAATGACACAACGTCATATTTCCCCTCCTTCTTTATCTCCTTGCTCCCTCCTCCCCGACCCGTGTTCTCACCGTCAGGCTGAGGCAGCGGCCGCACTGGGTACTCCTGAATTCGCCAAAGGTCTGTTTGACGGCACTTGTTGTGTAGAAGCCCTCAGCCAGCAACAGGATACCATAGAGGAAGAAAAATGATGCCAGACCATAGATCACATACTGGAAGTATTTGATACTGGGATAGTCACAGAGAGAAGTCAGTCAGTAAAAGAAGCAGTTCCTGAGACTTAAAAAAAAAAGCACAATTGAGAGAATTTATTGAAATATCACTCACAAAGAGGCCATGACCACATAGTCCTGAACGTTGCGGGCAAAGTAAGTCTCGATGAGGACTTCGGTCTGGGTCAATGCTTCGTGCCCACAGCCACAAAATAATGCCATGCCAGCATAGCACAGCAAGGTGGCCACCAGGGATGGGTAGGGCACTGCCCCAATGCACCGGATACAGCAATCATAACAACCTGAGGGGGCATAATATATCAGCACACAGGCTGCACACACCGCACATATAACCACACAACACATCTATGCCACAATAGGGGACTCTTTCACCCAGTGGGGGAGCTATGAAAAAGGTCTCGCTGCAAATCCATGAGCATACACCAAAAACCTCACCAACAGGCAAGAAAGCAACAGAAAAAAAAAATTAGACAGCAGTGACAAACAAGGGTTCAAGCAGTGATTCCCAATAAAGCGTCCAAACAAAAGCAGCCACCAATGACTTTACAACAATCTCATGCAGTTCTTCCAGAATAAGCTGAGCTGTTGAAGCAGGTAACAAACATCCAAAGTGTTAATAAATGCATTGCCAGAAATGGGATAGAGGAAAGCACCTAAGGCTTTGCAAAGCCAAGGCTGCCTGACCGGAAACATTTGCTGCTTCTGATCCTGTACTCCGCAATAAGAAAGATTCCAGTGCCAACAAGTGTTGTACAGTGCTCTCTACAAGATATTGCTACTGTAAAATAAGCCTCTCTGCGCTGATTTCATCCAGTATGTGAAAGCTCCTCTGCTTGTGCCAATACCTCACAGCTCTGCTCATACTAAATCTGGTCCAGCCCTCTTTGTCTAGTGGTCACAGGCGTCACCAGGCGATTGAGGGATGGTGGTGAAATGCTGGCTTCAGTGGCCCAAAGAAAGAGCATCTCTTTGTGGCTGCAGATACAATATCCATTGTATTTGCCATGATTAAGGAGGAACAAAGGGCAGTGATGTCAAACAAACAAAGACCATCGTGCCAGAATACACACACACACACACACACACACACACACACACACACTGTAGTAAGTGATGGTGGAGGGGTCACCAGGACCGTCTCAACACCACGGGCAATGTCACTACTCAGGCCATCCTCCCTCCACAGCTGGCTGAGACTGGTACCATGGCACTGAGTGTCAATGCCGGCGGGGGGGTGGGTTCAAGTGTTCAAAGAGTGGGTCGGAGCATAATGAAGGAGAGGGACAATTTGAATATCTTCACAACAACAACAACAACAACAACAACAAGCCCAACTCAAAATTAGTTGTGCCCAAAGGTGCCCAAACTATCTGTTTGAGCACAAATCTTTTGTGATATCTTTTGATTTTAGTTGGAAGGAAAAGAGGCTGTGAGTTGAACAAACTGGTACTAAAATATAAATAGTAACAGCAGGAAGACTGTTAGTCCCAAAAATGATAGCGCCTACGGACGCCCACACTTAAGCTGTGCCCTGCTGCAGCAGTGGTTATATTGATAGAGTGATAAATGCCTCAAAAATAGCCTCAGTTTGAATTCAGTGCAAAATGCATCAGTGCATTTGCAGTAGATGCCAGGTAATTATTTAAATCTCCAAAACTGTTAAAAAAAAACATGCAAACTTTCACTCAGAGGTTATTTGCAAGTGAGAAAACATTTAGCAGAAGTTGCTGGCATTTCTCTTGGAAATGTGCTAATTTATGCCTGTGACACATGTGGGACTATCTGACCTCTTTCACATGAGCGACCTGGCATGGCCTTGGCATGATGAGAGTTGTTGCCCAGCTCTATCAGACACTCTGATTTCACTCTAGTTTATGGCTGAAAAAGGTTAGAACAGGTGACAAGAGCTTCTTTCTTCACAGAAAAGTAAATAATCCTGGCTCAGTCTGAAATCATCATCATATGGTAACCTGTAGCATGCATTAGGAACAGGGGCAAAAGGTGAGTTAGTGGTAAATCAACAAATGGATGTAAAAATGCTTTTGGTAAATAAAAACAGAGGAGTAATTTGCAGCAAATCTTGCCTCAGACTTGATGTCTAAGGATGAAGAATGCATTAAGGGCAACATTAGTATTAGTTATTGAAATAGACATTTTTTAAAATCACATTAATAACAAATGATAAGAAGTATTAGAAATTCTGTGCACTCACCCATGTCCAGAAAGAAGTGTCGGGTTATTGAAGTTTTGCTGGGTGGCTTTGTGACTGTGATATGAGGATATGAGAAGTTATTCGCCGCCACTCCTATATGAATCTGACTCGCGCTTTTGTCTCATCAACAATAGATAGACCACATCTCCCCGAGTCACATCTTAAAGTCACAAAGTCCCATTTCAGCTGCCAGTCATTATTTAAGGAGCCAAGAGGAACAGAGAGTGGGCCACAAAACCTAATATGAACTTTCATTTTGGTATTTGCTCCTATTTACTGGATTTTAGCTTCTTTTCTTCCTCTGATTCCATTACAACATATGTGGGTAATTTAGTAAAAATGGCAGTTTTTACATGCACACATTACATAGTTCATTAAACACAAAGGTCTTTTTTTTTTATTTTATTTTTTATAAATTTAGGGCTGAGATGCACTATTTTCTTTAACTTAATGTGCTCAAACGCCCCTCAGCTATTCAGTGATTTTTACATGTCTTTACCGCCTTACAGTTTTGTGCACACAATATATCTGTTTATTGTCAGTATGCATGTGCTTCCTCCTTGTACACACCACATGTCAGATATCTGCATGACAGGTAACAGGTCTGATGGCTTCCAAGTCCATATGTGCAGAAACACAGACAGATAAGAAGCATGCACAGACAGGGAAATAAATCGAAACACCAGTGACTGACATTGATGAAGTTGACTAACAAGGGTGACATTGACGGTTGGGTCCAGCTGCTGCCCTCCTTCCCTCCCTCCCCCATGTTTGACCCAGTTGATGTCAAAGCTGGGTTCACTACAAAGGCACCAGTGTGGAGCAGGAGAAAACACCGTGCTATTTTTTTAAATTTTTTTTTGTGAGAGAAAGTCCTCATCCTCCTTTCACTTGCCATTTAAAGCCCACAGTGCACAAGTAGATGTAATCAATTTCTGTCATCAAAAGACATGAATTATTGCACTATTACATAGCATTTAATTACTAGGGATTAATATCGGAATGCTTTAATTATTTATGAGAAGCTACACTTTTTATGGTATAATTATTTAGTTCTTTATTATTTGCTGAGACTGTTACAGACACCGTATTTTACCAACTCACTGGGTCCTATAAAAAAAAGTGGATCATTTGCTGACCAAAAATTCACTCCTCCTCAGACAGTTCTTTCAAAATATGATGCCCTGCTGGATGCTCAAACTGTTTGGTTTAACTTTCCATTCTGTAGCCTTTCTCAAAGCAATTACAGATCAAGTGATTTGTTTCGAAAGGATTCATGACGTTGGCTCTGATACACTTAAAGTGCAGAGAAATGATGCCTTTGAAGTCTCTAAGAAGACGCATGAGAGAATGAGAAAAAGAGACAGACAAGAAGCATTAATTAACCTCTGTACCGCGTATGAGTGTGTACAATGGCTGTCAGCTTTGCTTAATGTTGACAATCCGGGATGGGATTAGGTAGGGGGCAAGTTTTCGATGCTTGCTGGCATGAAAAGAGAATTTATGAATAAACTACATTCCACAAAGCTGATGCAGATGGTGGCCAGGGATGTTATTATAGATCATATGATAAATTATTTGGTAGCAGTTAATAAGTCAGCATAACAGCCTCTGGTTAATGCATGAACTGATTTTTTAAACAAATATATTACTGCCCAAGTTTTCAACTAACATGCAAATCCTATAAGGCTGCAGATATCTATTTTGCATATTCACACAGTAAATTGTACCTATATCGGGATCAGTACTATTGTGTAGGGTATACTATAATAATGCAGTGTAGGCCTATGAGACAGTATATACAGTATTATAAGTGATATAACACAACAATCTGTCTGTGAGGCACTTATATAACTGTTTGCTGTGTGATAGAAGCCCTTGCCAATATTTATGCACTGAGTGTGGTAATATGCATGTTTATACAGGGGGGTGGAGAAAACCCAATAAAAATATTTGCGCCGTCTCTTATCCCCATTATCATAATGTGTGTTATGTTATCTTATGACAAAATGAACAAACAGCCATCAAACAAACAAACAAGTACTTGGAGGACAAAAACAAGTCAGTCAGGATTTCATTCAGTGCCAATGGCTTCCTGTGGTGAGGGCCTAAATTATTTATTCTTCCAGATGCTGAAGTAAGGATGGACTAAGCTGTTCTCCATGTTTGTTTAGTCATGTGTTTGATTGTCTTTAGTGATCTCAGACTCAGATCTGAAACCAGCCACTGTGTTTTAACACCATCAGAGATAAACAGTAAAACTTTGAGAAGCAGACCAACAGGGAAAACTAGGAAAAATTAAGGATTGTAAGGAATGTGTTGGTGGTTTTGCTGGAGTTTTGTACCATTACAAACCTCCAGGACATTCAAGGGAGAGAAAAAAAAAATGAGGTCTGGCTAATTAAATTATTCTTAATACGCCATATGCTGAGCAAAAGTGCCAATTCATCAGTCCAGTGTCTCATCACTACTTGGTGCAAGTCCATAGTGTCTGGTAGCAGTAAGACTAAAGAAAGACTGTGTTACACTGGCAGTCTAGCAACAGTCGAGAAAATTCATAATGTTAGCAAACAAACGCAATAATGCCAGGTACACTCATAGACTGTATATAAAAGATGGAGATAGTTCTGAACCATGAATCCAATGCACAAATGCCTTAAACCTGCATTCTCTATAATTGCCAACAGGGCATGGCTCCTCTGGTTTCAAAAAGACTTCCAGTTATAGGAGTCTATGGGAAAACAACCATTTGGTTCCCTTGTCTGTGACCTCAAAAATTTTCCTGGTGAGTTTATGGTGTCAGTTCCTAGTTTCAAGTGTTTTTGAATACAAAATCAAGTTAATTTAAAAAAAAAATTAAGGTCAACATTTTTGTCCAAAGAGAGAATAAAGCAAAATTTGCTTTATTGTGCTCATCATATCTGATTTCAAAAACACCAAGAGAGTGACTGTGAAAATGCTCAGCTTGAGGCTCAGCTTGAGGCTTTACAACAGTCCTTCACTAAGGGTGCATTGTATATACTCATAGACTGTATATAAGAGAAGGATGTAAACAATGTGACGTGACCCACTGGTTTGTGAATTCTTGTTATGAAGTCTTGAGATGAGCATTTTGCTGTCTCCATCTTGGTGTTTTGAAACAAGATGTGATGACAGAGGGGTGGATCTGATTGTCCAGCCTGGATAGTCCTTTTTTCTGACAGTTAGAATGGGCAAAATTAACAAAATAGACTTAATGTTTTATTCAATTTGACCCAAAACAAGTGACTGAGCCCAAAAAAAGTTTTACAGAGGTCAAGGCCAAAGGCTGTTTCCCCATAGACATGTACAGAGCTGGAAGTGTTTTTGTAACCACAGGTATTGCCCCCTGGCGGCCATTAGAAAGAATGTAGGCTTAAGGCATTTCCGTATTGGCGTCACTTTTCAGACCCAGAAGCTACGTCGATCCATTACGTCTATGTCTATGATTACACTTGGTAGCTAACAGCTTACAAAAGCTACTGACCTAGTAATGCTGTAGCGATAAATTCCTTAAGATTGCAAATTGAACAAGGGTTCTTTTAAATTTCTTATTAAATAATTTATTAATATTTAAGAACAAGTCAACATGCATAGTCTCACTTTAACTCCAAACCCCAAACTAAACTTGAACCAGCTTCACTTTATTTAAGATTACTTCACTGTATATAATTGACAGCCCACTGATTCAACATTGCATTCAGACTCTTAAACATTGCTGGACGGGACAGTTTAAAATTTATCAAATTATAACTGAACTAGAGATATCTTTTTTGCAACTAATCAGACAACAGTTCAGTTGGTGATTCAGGTGTGTTAAATTAGTATCAGCTAATGTAGCATCTAGCTGCTAGGCTCAAGTAAAGGAGCCAGATACAGAAGTCTGTTGACTCCCTTCTTTATATCGCCACATCCCCAGATTTCCCAGTGTGTTGTCTACAGCTCCAAACATGATACACAAGTTTTTATCAGCTTACCATGGTGCCACGAAACATCCCACGACCTGTCAACAGTGTGAATGCAGTGCAGCTCCTGTGTAACTACATCTCTAAGGCTAACCATGACCTAGATACTGCTTAGGACTATTTTTCATATGTAGCTGATTTATAGTATATACTTGCTTTTTCCTTATAAATTGTGTTCAAATCCCAGATTCTGACAAGACTCATCTTTAGTTCCAAAAATCTTTTAATAGCCATCTCATTTAGATTACCAGTAAACAATGTTATAGGTTCAAAGAACTCAAATCTCAAAGCTTGAGGTCCATCGTGTCCATTCAGCACAGGATGATCCCTCGGGTTTAACTTGGCAAGGGGTCAAAACCACTTGGAGAGGGAGCAATATTCTGTAAGGTTATTAAAACTGCTTTTTAAATGTGAATAACTGAATTGGTATACATACAGTTACAATGTAATTACAGTCATCTTTCTGAAGACCTTACACTAGGCTTTTCATAAACAAGCGACAAATAAAATGTTGGTCTAAGTTTATTCTGTACAAACAAGCCAAGCCAAAAGAACCATGAGTTGGTTAGAGTAGGAAAAACACATCTTGAGCAACTTTCTCTTTATAGTGAAGCAGAAGATCTATTCCTACGATGTACTAAGCAAAAATGAAAAGCACATAAAACAATAATATAGCAAGGTTACTCAAATAGACTACAGTAAATTACACAATACTACATATGCAAAACCCAATGGTTAATTTCAAACAGTGCCTAATTTACATTTTTGTACTGCAGTTGTCAGCCACACACTCACACACCCACACAAACCAAGCCACACACACGCAGTGCTATATTTTGCACTACCAGATAGAAATGTTTTGGATAAATTGGACAGTTTTAACACATGTGACCAGTAAAACTTCAATCCGTTGTTGGTATGATTCCACAGTAATTCCTCATGTAAGCAATGTGCTGTACAAAGCATTTTAAAGTAATTACAGTAAAAATACATTTTCATAATAAGCAATGTACCATGAGAAACATGTATAAAATAGCTTGATAATAGTAATAATAATACTGCTTTTATGCTTCTCCCAGATCTCATCTCTGTCCACCACAAGTTGTAATGTCACTTTGTTCCACGAGATCAAAATAGATATCACAGAGTAAGAAAAACTTCCCATACAAATCCAACTGTACAAACATTATACTAAGTTCTTGCTAGGTAAAGTTCCAAAAAAGCCAAAGTGGAAAATGAAATGCACTTTTTCTTTTCAACTGCCTTTGAAAATGATTATTATAAAATGACTCTGCAGTTAGACTTCCTATTATGAGAAAGCAAAGGCAGGATGTTGGCGGTTTTACACCTTTGGAAAACGACAGAACATACAGATTAAATCCTATTTTACCTACATATCCTAAATACAGCTTTACATTTCCATGTTTCATCTACATCACATTTCTCATCTCCATCTTCTGCCAGATTATACCCGTGTTGTGGAGTGGGTGCTGGGCAGGCCTGCAGAGCTGTAACCAGCAGGAAAGGTGCTGTATGGACTCATGTTGGAGAGGCCCATTAAGGAGTTGGGGATCATGGTGATGTTGTTGGGGGTCATTAGAGGGATGTCGTCAGGGGAGCGGCGCTGACTGAGTGTGTAGTCCAAGCTGGGCGAGACATGAAGAGGATTGTGAAGGGCCTCGCACTGGTTCCTTTGCTGGGATGACAAGGTCTCGTCTACTGTGGTGGTGTGGCTTGCATTGTTGCCTTTGCTTTCACGCTGGGGACTGGGCTGCTGGGACGTGTCCTGGCGACTGCGCTTGTCCTTGCGGTAGTACAGAGCAGCGAAGGCCAGGACGTTGAGGAAGAGCAGTGATGCCCCTACAGCAATAGTGACGCTGAGCTCTGTGGAGTAATCTCTTGGGTTTGGCATGATCAAAGGACCCATCTCTCTCCCTCCCTCTCCACCACTGTGGGCAGTGGATAAAGGAGGGCGTCCAGTGCCGCCGGACCTCTTACCATTAGACTGGGTAGGATCCAGTGGCGTGACCTTGGTGGTAGTGGAGGAGTAATGGAACATGTCGTGGAGGTTGTAAAGATGGGGCACCAGGTGTTTCCAGAAGGCCACTTTGGTAGCACGGTAATGGTCACGGATACGAGGCTTCAGGCCGATGTGCAAGTACAGCTGGTCATAGGGGTCATACTTGGACCAGGCTACCTCCTCAAAGCGGTTGGCCTTGGTGTGGATGAACTTGGTGTCTTGTGGCACTGGCTTGTTAGGATCCCTATGAACACATCACAGAATACTTGGGTGAAAAAAAAAGACATATGTGTTGGAAGAAAATTAATTTTAGTAAATTTTAGCATTAGAGGGAAATTAATTTTAATTCTTGTTAACTTTCAGGAGAATCCTATTCAATCCTAAAGCACTGAACATTAAATATTCTATATGTGATTTTGCTTATATTTGCCATAACATTAATGTGCATCATCCTTGAAAAATATCTGCATCACTAATGTGATAATGATATTAACCTCATTGCTCAGGCTTAGGTCCCATAAATGCAATGCTGCCTTTTCAAAATGATAAAGAAAGATACGGCGTTTCCAATTAATCGAATACAGAAAGAGGAGAGAAACCTTGCCAACATAAGAGCACAAAATAATAATAATAGGTCAACACAATGTAATATTATAAACTCTCCTGAAGAGCTCAGCATCCCCTCATCCCCTACACACTGAAACAGCAGCCTATAGTGACCAGTGCCAATCACTAGGGCCATCATCCACAAAGATTCATTGCAGTTGTGCATTCAAAATGAAGGAAGACTCCAGCCATGCAGCAGGGGGGCCCTCCGCTGCTTAAATGTCTCACTTAAATGTCTCTTATCTTCAAACAAACCTAGCAAATCTTTGCCTTTGTATGATGAATTGAAAAACAAAGCTGTCAGAAAGAAAGGTGCAGAGCTTCACTCTGTTTCACATCCAACTGGAAACCTTTCAGTTAGAGCAATTTCAGGTTAACATCTTTGCTTGTCTTGGAAAAATATACTCACATTTGCTGAAAACAGAAGATAGATATATAGATAGATACGGTGATTAAAAAAAAGTGCTAAACTGCCCAAGGGAAAGACAGATCCTCAGTGAAAAATAAAAGTTAATCTCTGCTTAGCAGTTATTCCAAGGCTTCATAGTCAAATACATACATAGTCAAATACATCATACTATACATCATCTTCAATAAAAACACTTATTTAGTACCAATGTATATGTGTAATAAAAGCCAATGTATTTCTGTACTGACAATTTGCATCACTCCTACTCAAAATCACAACTCAGTAAAGTTGGCCTTAGGTTTATAGAGCACATCTTAACTGCCTCTTCTCTTCAGCATAACCTTTTTGTTAAACACTGAGGGACTGCTTTAAACATTTATGCGAATTAAGCTGTAAATTTTAACAGCCTTACCTTTAGGACATCTGCCCAAAGTGTGAAGTGATGAAACTGTGTTATGTGCATTACAGGGGATTTTAGAGAAGGCTAAACATGACTTATGCTGTTTAAAGAAAGAGACAGCCTGGCGTTTTGTGGAGAGAACATACTCAGTTTTGTCAGCTGACGTGCAGTGACGCAAGTAAGTTCATAGGTATGGGTGCAGAATTTAATAGTTTTTTACATTTTTGATGAGATCGAATCAATTGCAGCAAAGGGAAGGAGACCTAACTTACAGTAAGTTGTCTAATTTAAAACTTTTTATGTCAGGAATCAATACGAATAAATAAAAACTAGAGCACAATTTGAGGACAGTTATGTTATTCCACAGCCATTTCTAAGCCAAGACCGGAATATAAAATTAGATACTGAATGTCAGTTTAATGTACTGAGACAAGGTGTAAATGAGTCACATTCCTATACTTTACTTTTGTTGCTGAATCTACTGTTACTCACCCACTCTTTGCAAAGTTGGTCCAATAAGTCATGACCACAGCGCTGAGCATGATGTCATTCCTGGAGAAATTACAGGGAAACAGATCAGTTGGGCCCACCATAGGGATGCCAAATACATAAGGCACCTCATCTCCATGCGCTGAGTCTGACCACACTGGCTTCATAAGGCTCTGGCAGTGGTGGTAGAAGGCGTAGAAGTAGGTGGGTGAGCCGTAGCGGGCGTGTAGATCAGCCGTTACCACTGAAGGCTCCACCCACTGGTGGTCAGTGAAGAGGGCCACAAGGGTCTTCCTTCTAGTCTCCGGGTTGTCCTTGTCAGCCCAGTCTGTGTACATGAATTTAATTGTCTCCCTCAGTGTGTCCTTTCCTTCTGGGTAGCCATACAAACTGTCCACAAAGTCTGACACGGCAAAGTCAAAGTCGCTGCCAGATACACCGTCCTCCAGGTCCATCACGTTCTCCACAAAGCGCAGCCCCTCTCCCTGATTAACACCCAGCATTATATCATAGTTAAGGAACTCGCCCTGCTCCATCAGGATCTCAGGGTCATCTGGGATGACATCACCATCGATGACAGGACCGAAAGCCACGCGATATCGGGCAGCCTGGATGTCTTGCTCAACCAGCTCTTTTGCGCTTTTCTTCTGCAGGCAGGACACCATGTCTACTGTGTCCAACACGTTGCAGCCAACCCTCTCAGCAAGCATGCGAGTGTACTTGACTGGCTGGTAGTTGACAGCCCAGCTGGACAGTGCTGAACCACTCTGGATGATGGCTCTGTGGAACAGACCTTGGGACACAAAATTCAGAACAAAAACACACAGGACAAAGGCACAGAGAACATAGGTTAACCCAGAAAATCATTATTATTATTGGCATTCCTGACAAATACATGATTCAATTTACATTAATTGTTATACATAAATTTGAGGCTGGTTGCCTGTTGCATGATGTGGCAACAAGATAAAACAAGGCCACGTGTGATGTACTTTGATTATTAATCAGGGAGATTAGAAATACATAGACTGATAAGGCCAGAGAGTTGAGCAGATGAGAAGCTATTAAGTAAAGCAGCGTGTAGAAGAAATAAATTGGTAAGAGGAATGTTGCTTCTTCTTCTGAGAGTAAGAAAAATGCCAAAAAAAAAAAAAAAAATCATGCTTTTCTCTGCTGATCTCTAATTTGCCTCATGTGGTGTCTTCTCTATATGCAGATGACACGGAATGCAGGAAATTTCAACTCAGCTCAATTTTCAGTGAGGAGGTTCCAGTTTTCCCTACACTGGTTATTCACAGACCTACTGTAATTGCAGAATCGTTATTAGTGTGTTTCTAACAAGCTGCTTAGCATACACATAGCTCGCTGGTGCCAACTCTGTGGTGCAGGGTGTGTGTGCAGAGAGCTGAATATACAGTTACCCTGATCCTTCAATGTTGATACAGTAAACACGCTGCTCTGTTGAATTGTTTATATGCAGTGCGTCACCTCTGTCTCTAGGGATTTTGTATCTACCACCTAAAAATGACAAGTGATATGTATCAACTCAAAAATACTCTGCTGAGGTTAAGGAAGAGCACTCGCTGGAAAAGGAGTGCAGGGGCAGTGTCACTTTCTCCTTCCTTTGCTGTCATTTATTTCAATTTTTTAGGGCACCAGCTAGCTAGTCTACTTCAAAGACAGCCGGAGGTCTTTGTGCATTTGCTGCAGCCGAGCTAGGACATCCAATACAAACCTCACAAAGGACGGCTGCCGCACCCTCCCTGCCCTGGCATTGATGAAAACACACAATTTCTGCCCTTCTTGTGATTTTGTCCAGCATCAATGGGAGAACCAGGGCAATAACACAGCAAAGATAAGATGTTCAATTCCCAGTAGGCTGCCTATATTGAAATACACATCTTTGATTCTTGCAAGGAGCTTTGGATGAGTGTAAATCAAACAGCATGTTTTAATGTTACCTAGTTTTCTTTTCAGTGAGTGTCAGATAGAAGATTCCTGTGGGTAGTGTACATTCTCTATAAAGGTATTTCAATTAAAATCAAAGCCTCAAATTGTCAAAAATATATTAAATAAATTGGGCTAAAATATTTCTTTTTCAATCACAACACTGATACGCTGTAGTTATATATCTGTGTGTTTGTGTGTGAGAGGGGATTTATATTTTTAATGAGAATATCTTAAGAATTTGGACTGCTTCATTCTAATCCCAACCTTGTCTTTTGTAAACAATGCCTTTGCTCAAGGTTTTGCGGTGACAGAAGACAAACACACAACATGAAAGGTGTTTTTAAATCATTTTCAGACACTGCAGGTAGGCATGCAAGGGTAATCAAATCTGAGGCTGAGAGACTGAAATATAAATGAGTTGGAATGGTAAAAACTGATGGTCACAGGTGAACTAGACAACATGCTGAAAACTTTATAATGCCAGTAGGCTTCTTTAAGAGCTTCACGTTTTAAGAGGCAGAGCTTTTAGTCTGATTAGATTGAGTAGAGGGGAACAAAAGCAATCACTTACTTAACGAATACCCCCTTTACCCTACTCCCATATCATAACACTTCATCTCCCTGCCAGACCATTTGGAGCTTCACTTACAGAACAAAACTCTAAAATAGCAACAAAAAAAATTCTCAGGTTCATTCATATACTGACACTGCATTATTGCATTAATTATAACTCAACCTTCAGGGATTAACACTAGTAGATTGATCAAAGTTAGAGACAACTTTAAAAGCAGATTCCTACCCTCCGAGTGATGGGAGAGAGTCAGCAAACTGACGCAGGAGGCACCAATTCCAGATCCAAAAACCGTGATGCGACCAGGGTCTCCTCCAAAGTAACCAATATTTTTACTTATCCAGCGTAGGGCTTGAATCTGGTCCAGGAGTCCATAGTTTCCTTTTGCTGCCTGGTCACCAGTACTGAGGAAGCCTGATGTATACAGAGACACAACAGAGCCAGTGCTGAAGAAGAGTTCTACCAAATATGTCACAGCTTTGATCTAAAGCTGTAGCCCAGCAGGGAGTCTGAATGAACTGACACCATTCCCCTTCAGGTGTAAATATGTCTTTGCTCTCTCCCACAGCGTTTCACTTCTTTAGTCGACTCCTTGTAATAGTCTCCAAGCAGCAGTGCCCCTTACCAAGTGATCGGGGCTCTGCTCATGAAATTTCAATGCCCTCCTCATAACAGTGACTTCATAACATTTAATGCAATGTAAATAAACCTTTTACTTTTATTTCCTGAAATAAATTTCATAAAACCACACCGAGGTCACTGGTGCTCTTACACTTGTTCTTATTACTGATTCGCTTGTCAAGTCTCATCCAAACACCTTACTGTTTTGAATTTT
>VUQI01035007.1:97931-121314 GCA_015106735.1 Paratilapia polleni
GAAGTACAGAATTCAAAATAGCATGGTTGACTGTGCCTCTTAAATAATATACTATCGGTCCAGACTTTCTTTGGTACAAAAGGTAGATGATATTAGTTATAATGTTAGTGTTAGGACGCTAACATTATGACACAAAATGATAACTGTTCATTATTCTGTTTCTAACAAATTGGTGTTATTTGTTAATTTTTTTGTAATTAATAGCACTCTGTCCACACACATGCACATACACACACTGTTGCCTTTGAATGCCTCAACAACTGTGACTGGAATGACAGTTTCTTGGTTAATCTTTCTCTCTATATTTAGACAAAATGTCATGTCAATTCTTCACATGGGTCTGAAAATATGAGGTATATGGTGTATTAGTGCAACAGTGTAAATACTGTAATATTCAGAAACACCCTGTTTAATGTGACAGGGCACAAAAAAGACCACTGGAGATACGTGAAAAAGAGATTTCACAACAGTGAAACAAATAATAAAGTCACAGCATGCCCCAGGTGCATTTTAAATAAACAATAACCAAGTCTGAAGAGATAAAAATGTATTGAACATAAGGGCAATGTTACTCTGAAATTAATATATAAATGTGAAATTTTATTTAACCTGTTAGCCAGATGAGGAGGCCTACAGGAAGCACTCATTTGAGGGGCTGTGGGCTGCACCATTTTGGACTGCTACCTCTCAAGCAGGCTGTTTATCTGTTGTTGCTATGCTACCACAGAAAAACCAGTCAAAGTGTGGCGTGTTACAAGCTGAACACTGTTCAACTTTGAATGCTGAATGTTTTTGTCATTATGCCGAATGCTCTGGAGGGAGGCAATATACTGTCAGAAACCAAAACCTAATTGAAGTAACCTGAATTAAAGAAATCTGTTTGTCAACATTAGATTTAGGGAAGATACAGCATTACTGTGGTGTAACACTGCTCTGCTCATTTGCAGATTCACTGCAGACACACAAAATGATTCCTTGCTGGTTCATTTCACAGTTCTGTTAGTTAGAAGAATAGGAAAGGATTCAGCATGCGATAGACAGTTGACTCCTGTACCTCACTAATTAGCCCCCAACAGACATGCTGTCGGAGCAAAGCAGTGATTCAGTAATTTTAAGAAACTTTCAGAAAACATGGAAAGCTAGCACTTCTAGTTTTACTAGCCCTGTTGTAATTTCCATAGGCTTGTTATTTTAAAATATAAAAATTCTCATTTAATTACGGGGGACCAGTCCTGGAACAACACCTCACCTCTGGAATACTTCACTTGATATATGCTACTAGGAAAACATGCACATACCTCAATGTGTTTATGTTTAGGCAGGCAAAAGATCAATTAAGTAGCATCGGGTCAAATTCTTTAGCTGCCTACCAAATAATTTCTGGCTCACTGATATGATGGCAACATGTCAGACAATGATGACATTGCATTGGATAGTAAATCAGCCCTTGTTGGCAGCAGTGGCATGAACATTGGTCACACACATGCTTTATGATGATCACAGCACGACATCAGGGCCACAATAACAGTGATCAATGGACATGGAAAGCCAGCGCTGTCCATTTTACCACACCAACTCACCATCCTCTGTTGGAGCGTAGATGTTTAGATATAAACAGTCCTCGCTCTGATCCTGAATGTATGTGGCCACTGTGTCCAGGTTATAGGTGAACCATATTGGCATCATAATCTCTGGCACGGTGTTGTGGATGTTCTGAGGGCAGACAGGCATGAAGTGGGTAGCATTCTTGATACCTGACCAAGAGGAGGGCTGATCAGGGGGCATGAAACGCTTCTCACCCACAGGTGGAGCAGCATAGGGGACCCCAAGATACTGATCAACTGGCCTGAGGACCTCACTGGGCACAGGTACCCTGAGGCCTCGCAGTTTCCCATACTGGGTGGTCACAGTTGGGTAGAATTTCTGGCTTGTTGCCCTGGTCAATGACCAGCAGGAACATAATATCCACCAAAGAAGAGCACAGTGGGTGATGGTTGCAGTCCCTTGCCGATGTAGCAGGTGTGCAGGCAACAGATGGTCTCTAAATGTAGCCAGCCACATGGTCTGGGCAAGATGGTGCCCTTGCACAATACAAATGCACACTTTAGTGTCTGTTCAGTCCCTTGGCACTGACCCTGTTAAACAGACATCACTCACTGCGCCTTTAGATCTGACAGTTATAAAATCCAAAAACACCTCAACCAGGTCTGGACCACCCCCACTTCCAGTTTTCATTGCAGGGAACACAGATCTGAAAACAAGAGGATTCGATAAATTAGAACAGAAAACATGGTAATGTGTGAAAACAGTCAAAAAATATATGCATAAATGATATTTTTGATGAAAGTAATACCTTCTTCCCTCTCTAAATGCATTTAGCTCTAAATGCATATATTGGCTTGATAATAACCTTTTTATGCTTGCTCATGCACAAATCGCTGAATACTGATCTTTTTGTATCAGTGGAGGAGGCGATAGGGAAAATCTGAAAAACCCATCTGCTGTGATGTTGCAGTGACGCTGCGAAACCATCTCAAGCTCAAAGGTGTTAAGAACTCCATTTCTTATGTAAAACCAAGAAAGCAAGAGGGGCAAATCTTTAATAGGCACTGAAACAAGATTAAAAAGACGCTCTCACAGGGAATAAATATGACTTGACTGAAATGTTTCAGTGTTTAATATATTTCAAAAACATCAAATTATAAGTACAGTATTTGTATTTTTTTTGTCTTTCAGCACATCTAAGCAGAAGTGTCAGCTGCTGACATGAAGATGCATAATGGAAGTGTTAAACATTCTCAGAACAAACATATCTGATGAGACCACATGACCACCAAACCCTTCTCAGAAAGCAGAGTAATTGCAAAAGGCTACTGAAAGGTTTGAGCAAGGCTTACAGGCAGCATTAGACAATTTAAGTTAAACATCATTTAACATATATTATATGTCTATACCTGCACTGCAACTTTCCCTACTTTCAGTTGTCATAAATGGTACGCCAATGAATGAAAAGTTCAAGGTAAGATGACTTATTTTAGCTTTGGATATGTTCAGTTGTTTCTAGTTTTTAACCTCTACTGCATAACTGCAACACAAAACAGAAAATAATGGAAGTCACAAATTAAATTCCCTGATTTTGAATCTGTTAGTCATTCCACTAACTGAACATGCATATTAGGCAGAGGCCCATATCTGTTTCCTAACCCAAATGCAGTCACCAGATAAATAATATGTAGTTACTGGTTTATTGATGTGTAAGCTTCAGTGTACAGGAGAAAACACAGTCACCCCACCACAGGTGCATAGGGCTTCAAATAAAATGTAAGCGCACACATGGGGACCTATGGAGGACAAAATGTGTAGTTTCTCTTCCAATTAATGACGTTGTACTGCAAAATTCATCCCATCTTAGTCCTTATAGTAGTAGGTGTAATGTTCAACAGCAGGTTCTCACTGGCTTGTCAATAGACAAAGCAAAAGCAAGCTTGTTAACCTATTTAGATTATTGATGAGTACTTCACCGAGCTTTGTCAAAGCCTGCTGCTAAATAGCTCAATTTTTAACTTGATGAACCTAACTAATAAGAAAAGGGGCAGTTTCTTCCTACTAATATAAACACTAATTAACTATAGCCGAGGTGTACTGGCTTTCCTCTTTCTCTGCAACATTTTGTTTACACTAACGGGGACATAAAAACATATAGAGACAGCTCACCCTTTGCTTCGCAGCACAGGATTACTTCGTATGAACATCATTACATTTTGTCCATTTGCAAGCAATGAGACAAATCAGATACATTTTATTCTCACACTATCACTGAGGTTCATTTGAGAAATATTGTAGATCTCTGCCCGGGGCCAGCTTTGTCTGTATTAATTAACAGTTATGAATGTTCTACCAAAAGCCAAAAAGGACAAGACTTGTTCTATCCCCTATCTTTTATACGACAATGATGTACAGCTCCCAAGACATTTAAATGGAAAAGATAAAGAACCAGATTTTTTTTTTCCTGTATATCAGGGCACATCTCCTGGTTTGAAAGTGACACAGATAATAAATCATTTGGATCCATTTAGAGGTGAAAAAGCCCCCTTTCTTCACAAAACCTGCTGTGAAATCATTATCCATTATGAAATTAGCAGTAACATGCTGTACAGTGGGAATCACTAGTCAGACTTGGTTAGTTGTCTCTGGTTTAAGAAGCAGCAAAAATAAGACACTGCTGGAGCTGCTGTAGATCAAGGAGATAATATGTATACTTAAAAGAGAGGCATTACTTTGAAAATCACACATTTGTAGTGTTGCTTTCAATCCATTTGCATGTTATTTCTTCTATGTGATATCAAATCAAACACCTAATTTAATTGTTGGAGCAAAGCTGAGGTAGTTTGTTTTGGGGCTATACCTTCTATAAAATACTTATTTTGTTTCACTGACGTCACTGCAGACAGCCAAAGCAGCTGCATACTGCTTTCCCAACTTCTTCTGGTGTGCGATGGGACAGATGTGGATAAAAGCTTTATAGCTTACACCAAATGGGCCATGTAATAAAACTGAGCTATCACTCAGTCACGTTTGATACACCGCAAGTTATTTGGCAATTTAGACTGGCAACATGCCCAGAACCCGGTAACTAAGTTATATTTCCAAAAATCAAAACGTTTTACAACGATAACATTTTACTTTAACAGGCTGGTTTGCACCACACACATGTTACTGCATCACAGAGGTGGTTTGAGTGAATAGCTGGCTTTCCGGAGGCCAAAATACTTCATTTCCCATTTGACTGACTTGATCCTAGTTACAGACCTATTAGAATGATTGCTGTAATCATGTTCCACTCCCACCATTACTATCTCTACACCTACATCATTGACAGGCACACAAATCAACTCCAATTCACCACTAATAAAAATGTCTGGAACAACATCTTATCGACTGGATTCTGGTAGCCTGGGGGCCCCTGACATGAAAAGATTGGAGAAGGAGCCTATGTCAGACAACAGTAGGCTACCGGGCACCCAATGCCCTTGTAATTCGACTGGTGTGGATCAAACCCGTTTTAGTGGATTTCCCAAATCCCCCTAATTTAGCAGTGGAATAAAGAGCAGCAGTGATTGGTGTAGGGGAAAAATATCCTCTACAGAAGGTGTAGGTAGCATTCAACATAGTGATCACTGCTTTATAAATTAATGCAAGGATGCAGACCCAGAGAGAAAACCAAGCCACAGCCCACGTAGCATCGATAAACTGCTGTAGTGTGTGTGAGTGTGTGTGTGTATGTGTGTGTGTGTGTGTGTGTGTGTGTGTGTGTGCGCTGCCTCACGTTGTGACTGGGAAGCTTGTTTAATCTAGGTCTAGGACGGTGTAATATTGGATAAAATGGAAAAAAAAAATACCGAGCCTAGAAAAGCGCCACTATGGTAAATCGCTAAGCAATCGCTTTAAATAACACAATCAGCCCGGATGTCAGTGATCAATCTGAACAAAGATTCATCCCATGAAAAAAAAAGCATAAGAAAATAACAGAATCATTAGGTTAACTCACCTGCTTTTGCAAAAGCTAAGACGCGCTCCATCTCGAGATTTCCTCCATACCATTCCCGTCAGTTATATAAAACAATATATTTTGCGTGTGGAATATTTCTCCGGTTTCAGTATCAAACGCACAGATCTTCACTCTTATCTCCTGCTTCGCACAGTCTGTGTGCTTTGCGCATTCACGACGCCAAGGTCAGGAGCGCCAACGGTTTTAATGGAGCGCCCACCATAGAGATCTCTCTACGGCGCCCACTGCCAGCGCGTTACTAGGCAACCACCGGGATACGCCAGTGCATTAAATTCACCATCCAAAAACCCGACTGAATCCCAATTTAGAAACCATTAACTAAGCACCTTAACCTCGGACTGCACTCATGTACGCACACAATTCGTGCAGAGGTAAAACCCATCTACCACTGACCACATCAAAAAGTAAAGTGAGCAGGCCTGCACGGAGAGAGGCATTTCCAGATACACACGTTGCATTGGCAAAAACCTTTTAGCAAATTGTGACAACAATGGCAAAATAGAGTGGTCCTGCTCTAAAATGCCTGAAAAATTCCAAACCATCCTCCAGTGTTTTCCCATGCTTTGCAGTACATTTTAAATTTGATTCTTAATCATCTCACCTCTTTGTAGCAGAATAAAAAAACATAATGTATTAATCTCATCACTGGAGGAAAAAGGAGTACTTGCAATGGCAATCTTGAAACGCCAGCTCTGAACAATCAGACTGAATGCAATACATGAAAAACTTCCATAATGGTTAAATGCTGTGAGGCAAAATGACCACAGGTGGCAGGAAACTAGTCCATGACAGAAAAGAGAAAAAAAAAAATCTTATTATATCTAATTGTGTTTTTTTTTTTTCTGTAGCTTGCTGACTTTCTGTTTAAGTACTTGTATGTGGGGAATTGGGCTTATGCCTTTGTTGCGTCCAGTGGTTAAACTAAATCTAAAAATAAGAACATCACACTGAATGATGGCAAAGTCTAGGCAGTTGCTGACAGAGCAGACATATTCCCCCACATATCCTTTTTTAATAATGCCCAGTGGCCATAGCTATGATGCACAGCTGAGGGATCATTTCTACACTTCTTGGAGAGAGATGCTGCCCAGTGTAGTGTGTCTCAAGCTGGGTTACAAATGAAAGCTTTTTACAGAAACAAAATATTTTGCATATATGTTGGTTCTCATGCAGGGAGCATGATGTATTTGCCTAACTTTGAGACAAAAAAGCCAGGAATGAGCCTGCCAGGTCATTTCTTAGTGACCTGACTATCCTCCAGCCTTAATCCTTCACCTGAACTGATGAGCCCACATGTTCTTTTTAATCTGAGTCTTGCCTGACCCCATGGTTCCAGGTCTGTGCTGCTACACACTCACCTGTGAGTTCCTGAATAACATTTGTAAGACTGCCAGATGGGTCAGGAAGGGTCCTCCTTAAGTTGCTTGCAGAGAAATGCTGACCAGACAGTGTTTGCATGTATTCAGCTGGCAGTGTCCTTGTGATCACAAAAACAGGGCGGTCACTGAAACAGACCAATAAAGATACCTCCCACACTCATTCACCTGGGAGAGGACCCCAGGGCAAAACTATGAGATAGACTGACCAACTAAGAAACAGTTTGGTTCTTATTCACAAATGGAGACCTGGGCATTTTGACCAAAAATTTGGTTTGGTGGGTTTGAGATCTAAAATATTGGGAGAATTCGAGGCCATGACATTGGGGTATACTAAAACAAACATGGTCATCTGAAGAATACATATATTTGTTGATTTCAAGCAGAAGCAAGAAGGCTTACTCAGAAAAGCAAGTTTGCAGAAGTTGCTGGAGTATTGGCTAGGTGCTGTGGTTGAAATGTGAAGGTTCTCCACAGGTTCTGTTGGTTCTGTGGTTTGCTTAACAGAACGGGTGACTGAACAAAAAGCAGACCTGTTCACTCTTGCTTGAAAAACCCTGCTAGAGCACAGCAAGGGGTGCTGCAATCTGGACCCAGGTCAATTTGCTGCCTGCCTTTATCAAAATGCCCTTTATAGCGTACTATATGTTTGAAGCCCTGAGGGCAGTGAATGTTCACCTTGATTATAGAAGCATTGCAACACCCTAATTCTCTCTCGCGGTCTCTTTTTGTTAAGCGTGAGTTTTGTCTTTCTTTCTTTGATTCCCATGGCCCGTTCCGATTCATCTTTTCCTCTGCTCTGTTCTTCAGGACCTACTGCAGTGCCTGCCATGTGCTAAGAAGATACAATACCAGCTTGTCCAAACAATGCACAGCACTCCTACTGTGCTCCTCAAACCACCACTTCACAACATTAAGGATATTAAAGAAGATCAACAGCATCATGCCGTACTGGCATTCCTTGTCTTTCTTGGCAGTGTACCATATCACCTCGTATTTATTTGTGATCATTTATGTAAACGAATCAGTCTGAAAGGTCTCCATGTTGCTTGAAAACACCATAAATAGATTAGATGATATAAAACTTTAATGAACCCCAGGGGGAAAGTGGGTCATAGCAGCAACAGAAAACAGGATATACTGCAGGTAACAGCAAACACAAATGTTTGCTGCAGACACCAGAGGAAAATAATACAACAGGACATATGAAATATCTTAGTTATCATGAATGTAGCATACTGAATGTTAGATAGGAATAGTTGCAGGCTTTTACTTGAAGGTGGCCACATGGTTATGGATTTAAAGCCCAATTCCTGTATGTGCAAAATGTGCATCGCTGCAGATCGAGGAAAGTAAGCACACAGAAATCTACCAAAATCTGCAAACGTCTAATCTGAATTATAAGTGCACTAATGATTTTACAGTTGTGTGTAAAATATTTATAGATGCCCCTCAACCCAAAAAAATCCTGTTATATAACCAAATTATCACCGATTACTATTCAAACCTGCACTTATGAGCCTGCGAAGAGTGCCCTTTTCTGCAAGGCCGGCGATATTATGCAGAAATGATGTGACTGTCAGACACCCCTGGGTGTTCTCGAGGTGAGGGAGTCCCAGGCAAAGAAGGAATGGTGTAATTTTAGGTTATCACCTCATTAAGTGCATTTACATGAGCCCCTTTACCACTAATTATCTAAATACTATCCCTTAACATCTAGATAATACCTGAATATAAATGGCTAATGGAGCCACCTGCAAAAGAATGAAATGACACAGTCTCATGATTTATTTAACTTGTAAATATATCTCCTAAAATAAATATAATAATGTATGTATCTTATTATCAGAACTGGGGGTTTCTACACAAAGGGACAGGAAGGCCCATATAGCATATTATTTTCATATTTTTAGATTTCTCCAACTAGTGTCTATTGTCCATTGTTTTTAATCTAAACAAAAATCTTTTTAAATTTAAATTTGCCCAGAAGGACAGTTAATTTACTCCTCAGTGCCCCCTCTTCTCAACACATGCCACCTCTCATAGAATACCTTGTGTGCTCCACCCACAGATGGTGCTATAGCTTCAGGATTTATCCCTGAATTTAGTCTATCAGGAAAGCAGGAAAGCTGTTTATTTTTCGCCTCTAGCAAAAGCTGCACTGAGACGTATACAATCAGGGGCAAGTTACGAAATCATTTGAAGGAAGTTTATGAGAAAAAAAGAAAAAACACCCTCCTGCAAGACTAAGATTAGGGAAAATAAAAACCCATTCAAATTTTTACGGTTCTTCCAACTTCCCGTGATGCACTGCGCTGTTTCAATACGTAACAGTTATGCTCAAATAAACTGTTTAATTTATTAAAGTTCATATACACAGATACATTTGCCGTCGAAAACTTAACAGGTGGATTATTTGAAGAGAAAAAAACGACTAACGTGACCAAAAAAATGCCCAAACTGAGAGCTCTGAATGCTGCTGTTGTACCCGTAACTAAGGCAACGGCGAAGAATGACATGAGTCGCGGGAGAACAAATGCTAAAAGCCCCCCCCCCCCATAGCAGCCTCGCACTGTTTCCTTCCTGTGTAAGAACTCTAGTAATATTTATTCAACATGGAGAGACAAAACTTGGCAAAAGAAAGGCTGATAGTACCCACTGATTTCACCTCACCGGTAGTTTCGAGTAAGTTACTTGTTTAGCCGTACATTCTTGTAACTGTTGAGCTCAATAACCTGTTAATTAGCAAACGTTAGCTTACAGTGTAGCCCAAGTAGTTACTCAGTATTTGTCAACTCTTGCGTTAACTCATGTTTAACAAATAAATGTAGTTTTATTCTTCAGAGGTACGAAGTTGTCATGTTTGTCTTTACTGAAAGCTTAGTGTGAAAAGGCTTCCGTAAACCTTAAATTGGGCTAAAATACCTAATGCATGCAAACACAGACATTGTTTTATTTTATGAAGGGAACATCCCGGAGGACCTCGTACCCCCATCGCATTTTGCATCAAGTGTCCAGTCTACTGGAGCAAACAGATGTGTTCAAATCCCGGCGACACCGCCATTGGTGTCCTGGATAAACCCAGGAATAATATCAGCACCATCAGGGGACCCAAGTCCTGCCAATCCATGGCTCGCCCTCACGCAGGCCCAACAGGAAATCTTGGAGCTGAGGAAGGAAAATCAGAGGATCTTGATGCTACAAGGAGACAGCATAAGGACCTCTGTGGATTATTTGTCAGAGCATAGGGCCAGGTATCTCTACAATATGTTTTATATGGTCAGAAATACTTTATTGTTTGTCAGCTGGGTGGCAATATGGACATGTTAATGGGGCCTTTTCCTCATATGCAGATCAAAAGAGAGAGGTGATAATTGGTCTAGATGGGGATCAGAGTGGCGACTGGAGGCAGAAAAGCACAAGGGTGAAGCTGAGAGGTTAAAGGGGCAGGTGGAGGCGCTAAAGGAGATTGCAGAAAGACGCAGGAAAGAGATCAGAGACAAAGACGGTACCCTTAGCAGGTAGGAGATATGCTCATGGTATTATGTGACAGCAGAGTGATATTGTGTTTTTTCTCACATTTATTATGTAACCTAACATTATGGAGGTCAGCAAATAATGGCTTTAAACAAGCTTAACTTGGACTAACCTTTGTACAACAGACACAGCTGTGAGATGGAAGCAATACATGAAGAACTATCTAAGGCTAAGACTGAACTCAGCCAAATCAGAGAGGAGCTCAGTCTCAGCAGTACACAGAAGGAGAAAATAAGCTCACAGGTAATGATGTTTACTGAGAAAATATTTCATTTCGACACTCAAGTAGACATACATCACCTGAGAGTTACTGGCATTTTGTAACTTATTTTGGCAATTTTTTTTTTTTTTTTGTAGTTTTGTGATCACAATGAAACCTTTTAGTCACCTTTAATTTAACAATAATAAGGTTAATGAAGTAAGCTTTTTCTATGTTTAATACATCTGTTTTTCTACAGCTTGAAAGACTGAAAGCAGAGTCTGATAAGGAAATTACAAAGCTGAGGAGAGATGTAGAAAGGAGCAAAGAGGAATCCCGAGAGCTTGCTCTGAAGGTTGAAATGGGCAGGTTGCAGGCTGAAGAGGAGGCCAAACAACAGACTCTCAAACTATTAGAGCAACTAGAGGAAGTGCAGAAAAACAAGGAGATGGAGGTGTGTTTAAACTATCAAAAACCTTGTACTTAGGTGACTTCCTTTCAGATCAAGGCCCTTGATCCAACAACCACTGTCAGTATTCGGAAGTATCTCTGAGCAGAACACTGAGCAATGTCAGAGCCTTCACTCTGACCTTCCTCAGGAGTGAAGCAAGTAACGTGAGAAAGTTTGCTTGATGATAAATAAGGCATTATGTCATTATTTTAAAATTTCCATTGCTTGCCTCTCCTCATTTTCAGCTGCAACAGTTGAATGCATCCCATCGTGTGGAGTTGGGTGCAGTACAAAAAATAAACAGTGAACTACAGGACAGACTTCAGTCAATGACCTCAGAACTGCTGCAGCTAAAGAGTACTCTGATGGAAGTTTCTACTGAGAGAAATGGGCTGAAAGAACATTTAAGGTGCCTCATTCAATCTAAAACAGAACAAAGCTAAGCATCTGAAGCACTTTGTAGTCACTGTTTTTGTTTTTTGTTTTTTTTGTGGTTGGGGGGGGGGGTGTTGTTTATTTTTCAGCCAAATGGGACAAGCCTTTGAGACACAGTCTGCAACACTGCAAAGTCTCAGAAATTACATCGGCCAGCTTGCACCAGAGAAAGGAGAGAAGGAGCGACTAAATGAAGCTGTTGAGGTAGAGGCGATATAAACAATATTGATTGTAATGAGCCTACTGTAAAATAGCTGCATGGGACTTTTAAATGTTCTTTTCTCTAGAGTAAGGGAAGAACAGTAAAATATATATGAATTAACGTATAATTCATATATATATATTCATATATATATAATTCTCCCTAATTATGTGTAATCTTCTCTTCTAATCTTGTACACTTTGCAGAGGCTGAACAAAGAGAAAGCTGCTCTTCAGATGACTGCAGAGCTTTTGACAGTCAGGCTTAACTCTGTGAATGAGATACTCTCCCTTCAAGAAGAGAAAATGGTGAAAAAAGTGAGTGTTTTCTTTATTTTTTTATTTACATAGCAATACATGATTCAAGACTGTGTTTAAAACTTGGTGATCAGCAGCAGTCCAGTGTAGAACTACAGGTACCTATCATTTTGTGTTGGTTTTAAAGATGCTTGCAGACCACATAAGGGGTTAAGACTGACACAGGAACAGGTCCAGACCAAAGCCATAATTAAATCAGCATGTAGAATACTTCACCTGGGGTTCTCACTTCACATATGTATATTCAGAATGGCACTGCAGGAGATGTACACATATGTCACTTTTTAAGTGACAGTTGGTTGAGATAGGTAATTGTCACAGTAAACTGCTTGGTTTGTTGTTGGAGGTTACATCTTCCATGATGCTGTGTTTATACACAGTACTGTGGAAGGTTTTAGGCTCTTTTAGATGTTTACATCTTATCTGTCATGCAGTATCATTTGGGAGGTATCTGGTCAGTCCCAGATTATTTACCTTGCTGCATGCGACAGCGGCCTCAAACATACAGCCTGAGTCATATCTTTTCAGTGGCAAGAACTCCTGAAAGAGATGGTATGGTATGGTATGGTATGGTATGGTATGGCCCTCACAGAGCCCTTTTCTCAACATCACTGAGTCAGTCTGGGATTATATGAAGAGACATAAGCAACTGAGAGAGCCTAAATTCCAAGAAGGTCTGTGGGAAGGTCTTCAGTACACAAGTATACCTAGAAGAACTGGTGCTGTTTTGGATGCAGTGGATGGTAACACCATATCCTATTTCGATTTAGGTTTCTTCTTTTCATTGGCCTGTCTGTAAAGTTGACTGATTAAAAACTATTCATATTGTTTATTTATAAGCATTCTCAATTTATTTTTAGTACTTAAAACCTTTGCGCAGTGCTGCACTTTTGGAAAGGGAGAAGAAACTCATCATTTCAAGATTTAGTGCTTTTGAAAACATCAAGGCTAATTTGAAAACAATTATGCATGCTCATGTGGAACATATGCTGAAGTGTATACATGCATATGTATTTGTGTCTTCCATACATGTGTGTTTCCACAGACATTGACGGATCCACTTGTGGAGAATGGATCTGAGGGCCTTCAAGTGCTTCAGCTGTGGAGAGAAAAAGTGTTCAAGTTATGTGTCCAGCTTCGCTCAAAGGACATTGAGATAAGAGGAGAAAAGGAAAAACTAATTTCAAAGGTATGAAAACAATTATCTTTTACTATACCACACAGTACAGTTAATTCCAGTGTATTTGAAACTGTGTTTAAATGTAGGACTTTATTGATATGTGTTTTAGGTCAGATCTGCAGAGCAGCAGCTGCAGCAGGAGCAGCACCAAGCTAGCGTGCTCCAACACAGCCTGCATGACAGGATAGCTGAGCTGGACCTCGAGAGGGTGGAAAAGGATGTTAGTACCAGGGCAGCTGATGTGATTTACATGGCTGTCTGAAATTTTGATGATGCATAATAAAATTCGGTCTGCCTCAGAAAGTGATAAATGCTCATACATTTTTACCACAGCAGATGTTGCTGACTACACAAAAACTTTGGTCCTGAGAGCCGTCGAGGTTTAAAGGACACCACCTGGGGAAAGACAATCTAAAAACAAAGCATCACATTAAAAACAGTAAAACGGATCTGTGAAAGATACTCTGTTATGTGGAGGAATGTTTTTCTTTCCAGGCACTGAAACAGGATTTGGCCAGTGTTCACAAGGAAAATGCTCAGCTGAAGTCACAGAGCCAGAAAGCAGAGGCTGAACTTAAAACCTTGACAGAGGCAGTGCAGAGGTAAAAGGGGGGGGAAAAAAGCACAAATGAATTTAAGAGAAAAGATTAGTAGGTATATTAGAAAAATAGAAATGGAATTCAAGACAGCATTTTTTTTAACCTTTCATCACAGATAATGCTCACATATTGGCCGTGCCTTACAGATTCAGTCAGGCATTTGAAAGCAAGGTGACAGAAGTGGAGGCAGCTAAAACAAGGCTGAATACTTTTACCCAGAGGCTCACATTTGCTAAAAGACGAGTGGAAACAATCCAAGGTGAAGATACATTGGAGGTTTATGTGCTGATAATTGCAAAGATGAGCTTGAAGTACATATATCTGGTAAAAATGTACATCACTGGTTTTGTGTTGCAGCTTTGGTCATGAGGAGGGCAGCCCTGCAGAAAGTTGAACAGGCCTGTAAACAGGCAGAACAGGATGCTGAAAGGTATAGTTTTTTTGTTTGTTTGTTTTTGCAGTGTCTTTCGCTCACTCACTCTTTCAGCTGTAGATTTATAATGAAACTCTACATTTCCATGTAGATTTCAGCCTGTTGTTCTAATACGCCAGCATGTTGTTGCATTACTAGCCACAGTCAACAAGAGAAGCTGCTTTGAAGTCTTGTATCTGGCGAGACAAGTGAAGGAATAAAAAGATCAAATCAGGACATGGAGGGAAGGGAACATGATAGAATGGTAAAATGATTGTATGGGATTAATTTGCTGTGAATGCCACACTGCTATTGGAAACAGGACTCGCTAATATGGAAATAAGTGTTGTGATAAGCAGGTGTTGCTCTCTTATGATGTCAGTGAATCATGCAATGCAAGATGATTATAATTCATATAAAAAGTAACTTTCAGGCTGTTTAGCTTACTTTGTTATGCAACATGCAGATGCTTCTCTACTTTTCTGCTCATCTGTTTGCTGTACCATTTTATCTTTGTTGCCCTCCAGCATCAGAAACCTCCAGATAGAGCACAGTTTGGTGTGCGACGAGAGAGACAAACTCACTCAAGAGCTCAAAAGAACCCCAGAGCTTATTGAGAAAGCTCTTGCTGATCTGAAAGAACAATGTGAGACCCCATACAGATCACAACACCTATTTATAATACATCGTCTGTTTATCTGTTGCATATCCGCATTTTGGCAACGCATGTGTTTCTCTTCACTTTGTACATCCTCCACAGATGAGAGTAAAGTTAGGCAGCAGCAGCAGGAGCTGGAGCAGAGCTGGTTGGAGGTCCAGCAGGCTGTAGCTGGTAAAGAGGAGGCTGAGCAGAATCTGCAGCAGATCCAGGCCCAGCTGGAGGACACTAAGGTCACCCTGGAGAGAGTCCGCCATGAGCTGCTCAGCCAGCAAGAGCACAGTGAGCAGAGTAAGGCAGCTTGTTGCGTGCCTTTCAGAAGACCCTTCAGCTGAAAGCAGCTGTTCTCTGTGTCTGAAAACTAATAATGCTGTGAGAGCAGTTAACCAAAACGATAACGTTACAGGCTGACCACATCCCCAAACACTCTGTTGCAGTCTTTTATGCAGATGATCAAAATTTGCTAACATATGCACTGAACTCATATTTATCCCTTGAGGTACATACAAGTAAAGCATTAAACTCAGAGACTCTCAGTGTGTGAAATACTGTACTGAGGCATGGTGCATTTGTTATTCCTCTTCAGCCCTGCAGGAAAGAGTGTCTGAGATTGAGGACCGCTGTGCTGAGAAGCTGAGTGAAATGGAGGCTCAAGTCAGCATGGCCAGGAAAGAGCACACCAAAGCAGGTAGTAAGATTAGCTATATGCTGCCTCAGTCCACAGCAGGTTTACATAGGGGAATGAAGTCATATCCTTAATGCAGACTGTGCTCTAATATGATTGAAATTGTTTACACAGTATATAGCAGCATATCCCTGTGGCTTTTGAGATGTCTGTATATGTCTGTTGCAGTTATGACTTTGCGGCAGTTTGAGAGAGAGGCAGCAAGGAAACTAGAAGAGATGAAAGAAAGTCGAAATTTGGAGAGTGAAAACACAAAGAGGAAAGTTCTGTACAAACAACTGAAGGAGACAGAGAAGGACAAAAACCAACAGCTGGTAAGATTTTATTGAAGCAAAACACAGTTGTGGAAATTTTTGCTTCTGTGTCATTTGACCTGAATTTGTTCCAGGTCACAGTTGCTAATAGAGGGCTGATGAATGAGTACACAAGAGCTCACGCAAACGTTCGACAAAACTCTGCTGCTCCATGGAAACCTCAACAAAATGCTTCAGAGAGGAGTTGTTATGTAGGAGCAGAAGTCCAGCTACCTGCAGATGGTGAGAAATGTCTTAACTCTGCATGCCTCAGACACTTTTTTAAAGTCCTAACATTTACACAGACGTGACGGAGCTGACCAATGACCTGTCTGCGTCTTGTCAGAGAGACTTCTGTGTGTTTTGGAGGAGCTCCGTACTCTCAGTGCTGCAGTGGTAAACAGCTCTGAGGACTCTGCGGAGGAGGAAGGACAGAGTGACAGTGTGGAACCATCCGCTGGCAGTCTGCACAGCTGATACCTGAGGATGAGTCACCGAAGCCAGTAAACACACCTTTAAAAAAAAGTGGGCAGTGTTGATAACATACAGCTCCTGAAAACCATTTGATTGAGCCAAACCACATAAAACCAGACATGTCACATTTTAACTAAACAGGCACTCTATGTTAATGTAACAAAATATAAATTTAAGGTTATACAATTGTTAACGTTCATCTTCTGCATTTGTGTCCAGAACAACTTGTAATTACTGATACTGTGTGGTACAAAAATTCAACACAGACATGCCCCAAACAATATGAAATGAAATGTTCAGATGGTTCTGTGATTATCCAAAGTTTGATTTGCAGAATAATCTAGTGTTTCATTCTCTTGCTTGCAGTAAGATAACACATGCAAAATGTTTGCATACAACGCAGTCAAGAGAAAACATTGTTTTACATTTTTGTTACTTTAAATAAATTGAAAATAAAATCAAAGATAAGATACAAGATTTGTCTGTTTCAGAGAACATTTCAGTGGACTGCAAAGAGAACCTTTAAAGATAAAGACAGAGCAGACTTAGTGCTTATCCAGCTAATTTTAAAGTTTATGTTAGTTTAAGTTTTCAAGCCTTTTCAAGTCAGCTGTGAATTTTAAGTTTACAAAACAGTTTTTCATATAATTGGTGCATCAGCCATGTTTCTTTTTCTAATATGGATAACTGGAAAGCTCTATAAGATTTTCACATTACAAAGAGTCAATATTTTTAATTTGAAGCTCCTTTATAGAGGTCAATTTTAAAATGGCTCTGCAGTCATACGATTGATGATGATAAACATCATGATGAACCAGATAATTGTGCCATTCGTCATGTTGTCATGAGTGCTAATAAATTTTGCAGCAATACAAAGTTTCAGGCCTCTAGGTAAAAACACCTCATGGAAAACTGAGGAAGAGTGAAAATACTAATAATGTCTTGGCTTTTCTACTCTATTTTCTAAGATCGTTGAAGACACACATTGCTGGAGAGGTGATTCATCATGGCAAGCAGTGGATGCATGCATCAAACTTTAATTTTTAAAAGAGTAATACTGGATGATTTGCAGTTTAGTCTTGCATTTATATTGAAAGCTGTAAAACCATATATTAGGCCTGAGAAGATTTTAATTCTTTTATGTTAAGCCTCTGATACAAAAGTCATTAATGCTGTCAATAACACACTGAAGAAATACCATTAAAGTTTAAAATTATCCATCACTTTATCCACCGTTCTATTCTTGATCATAGGTTATGTTTGTATCATTCACATCAGAAGGAGCATCATGTCATTATCAGGGTAATATTAATAATTCTGAGTCATGTTAGCACATGTTTGAGTCGGTCTAAAGCATATCATATGTCCTCATTTGCACTATAATACCAGCAGAGGGTGATGTTGTCAAAGGTGAGAGCAGCACATGCACTGATGTCTACCATTTTTTGGGCTATACTTAACAAAGAATTCCACTATCAACAGGAAACGTTTCCAGAATCACTTAATGCCATTTCTCAACAGATTTCAAACAACATAAAGGATGTGGGTTAAAAACATTTGAAATAAATGTTGCAAAATTGTTGCAAGCATGGAAAAAAATTATTTTACTGTAAACAGCCTGGATAAATATTTAATTATAGACAGAGAACAGCTAAAAAACACAGTGTCTGGCTAATAAATACATTAGGAAAGCACTGGAATACAGGCAATAAATGAAATAAATTTTATAATAAAAATAATTCAGAATAAATAGTGGGTAAAATATAATAAGAAGCCTAAACAAACACGTTAGAGCCAACTGATTTATACTTACTGTTTTCATGTTTGCAGTAATATCAACTGACCTTAAAGCTGTTTTTTTTTTTCCTAATATCAGCTTCACTGATGCATTTTTATCAATAGATTGCAAAGTGTTATTGTATGCTTGTGTATGAGAAGTCCAGTATCTGCTTCTGAGGCTGATACTGTGCTGTCAGAGTGCACTGTGTCAAATCAGAGCATCTGCTGTCATTGGCCCTGCCTGTCATTAAGAGTCTGCGTCAAGGCTCAGTCCAGTAACCGTTTTTCTGGTGTGGAGTGTTGTTTCCACATCTTGTACAATGAGGCAACACTTTTGCCCTTTCACTACATGGTAATGGTTTCTTATTAATAAATGATTTATGGTCTGTATTATTGTTAAGCATTGTATTAAATATTTATAACACAACACAAAGAAACTGAGGGCTCCCTTGGGGCTGGAAGGAGATGCAAATGTTTGCACATGTTAGGTCCAGATAACATACTAAAGTCCTTCAGACAGATTATGTTGATATTTAGGGCACAAATATAGGGCACTGTATATAGCTTATTGCCTTACTATGTTACTGTCAGCTATTCAGGTTTTCTTTCAGCTAACCATAGCCAAGCTTTGCATGTCTTAAATGTTGTGAAAACCTGCAATTGCAAAGCCTGTTACAGTTTGCCAAGTGTCCCCAAAGTGGAGTCCTCTCGGGGACAGTCCTCATTCAAGTTTGCTACAGCCAGTGACTGGAATAACCCACAAAGATTTTTTCCACAGCATATTCTCTCAAGGACATTGTAGCCCTTCCTTAAATATGTTATTTAGAATATACCAGTATTTCTTATTTTATATCACTTTAACAGCTTGTGTACTCTTGAACACTGGTACAGTATTTTTTCGACTAAAGGATTACAAACTACAAAAAATATCACATCATCCTCCAATGAAGGTAACAGTTTGGATTAAACAGGGTCAAACAAACATGCCTAACATGGGGCCTTAGTTAATCTGCTTGCCTAATCTTTGAAAAGTTCTTGCAGGCCAGAGAGAGGAGCAAACTGGAGGCAGCATCTCAGGTTGATGTGATTCAGTAAGTCGGGGGTGTCGCCCACCAGAACTGCATGCAGCATGAGCCTGGCTGATGGTTGTGCACTGCTGTGGAGGCCAGGCTGCAAGATAGAACATAGAGGAACAGTGATGCAGGCAATGTGGGGCATTGTTTGGAGGGGTTTGCAGTGGATTGAACTGTCCAATTTTCACAGTACTGCAAAGCTTTATGCTCCTTTCCTGCAGTGGTTTAAATGAAGCAGAATGTTTTTATTTTTTGCATTGATATCATTTTGCTGTAGGCTAAGCTGCAGACCTCTGAGCTTTCACTAAAATAGATGATATAGTGAGAATATTCTGGGTTCTGACTAAAAGCATCAACTGTTTCATACAAGAAAAGTAGAGAAGCTTTGCAAAATAATGACACATTAATCAGTCATTATTACCTCGTCAGACTTTATTTTCAGCTCAGCAGTTGAGTAATCCGCGATCTCTATCATACTAAGGCACACTTTTTTTAAAACTGAAAATGCAGGTCTGTAGTTACTTTTTGAAACAAATGGTAAACATGGTGTCATCCATGCATCACCACCTGTGCCAATCAGTCCCCTTGTTTGGAGCTGTAATTGCAGTTCCCCTTTGGAGTGATCAGTGTAATTTGGTACACAGCAGTGTAACATCAGTGGTGTTTACTAGATGTGGGAATGAAGTGAACAAATGAAAAGGATACTTTTCACCTTTTGTTGTTATTATCAAGTGACTAACAAACTGCGCTCAGCCTGTGGGTGTTTTTACCTACTCCTTTAAAATCATTTGAAAGGAGTGGCATAGCATGTCACTCTGAGTGCAAACTAAGCTATTAAGTCAACAGTAACACCCGCACACTAAGCCTAATTCAAAATTCTTCGGTAACAGTTAGCTCCCAAAATTCAGTCCAGACCTGTTTATGTAAAAAAAGATGTCAGCTGAGCTGATTGGAAAGCCATAACTCTAAAAAAAGAAAAAAAAAACAAAACAAAAAACACCTGTTTTAAAAGGTCATAGATTCTCTTGAAGAGAGAAACTGAAGAAAGAGTTAATCCCTCAGTTTAAATAGAACCTCTTCTTTTACTTGTGTGGGTAGTTTGTCCCTAATTCATCAGTCATCATTATCGTAACATCTCCGTGACTTACCAACCGCTTCCTCTTGTTTACCCTTTTTTAGCCTTAGATATGCTTATCATATTCAAAGTAAAAACATTCTTGAGCTTCTAAAATGCATTTAAAAATCCATCACTTTCCCTTTTTCCTTGAAAGTAGTGGTTACTGCCAACATTTCACAATGATAAAAATGCAAAGAATGGCTCTCTGTAGAAAAAGATATAATCAGTTTAGTCTGGGAACAGCTTCTACTGGCAGGACTTACATAAGCACCATAGTAAAACAGCACCACTCTCCACACAAATTCATATTTTTTTCTTTTCTGAGATTTCTAATTTAATGTTTCACTTAACAGTAAATGGTCAGTTTTTCAGTGTCCTGCCCCGTGTGTGGACTAACATTCACTCCACAACTTTAGAAATAATACAGACTATATAGAACATCAGTGGAAAGGGCACAAAGTCAAATGTTAGCACTGTCCTTTAAAACATTAACTACACCAAAACATCTGTTGTTGGGATCTCTTTGGCAAAAAAAAAGAGACAAGGGATATGTGAGAAAACAGAACATTGATAATTAAAATTGCCAAGTTAATTTGTTTTGTTCTGTGAGCGCTTTGCCTGTGGGGTGTTCAGTTAAAGACATGGGAATGTTTAATCAAATTTCCATTAATATTCATCTGTGCTGCTGCACCTTAACTCCCTCTGGTTACCAAAATGCTGTTCAAATAAGGCCTCCTAATTACCAGATTTTAAGACTTTTATTTCATCCTTTTCTTCATTTGTGAGCAATCTGTTCTATAAAATATCATTTTGATTCAGTTGCTGCTTTTTCTTCCAAAGGCACTTTGTCTGAGATAACAGCCATGTGACAGTTTAATAACATACTTGATAAAGTAATGGACAAGTGGACTAGTGAAATGTACTCTTTTTGGGTACATATTATCATAATCTTTCATTATGTCAAGACAGAAAGAAACACTGAAGCAATTCTAACATCTGCAAACAAGAAATAGCTTTAAGTTCTGGACTTTAAAAAATGTGTCTCATGATTGCAGAGCACTGTGATTCATTCCGCGGCATAAAAACTTTGCTGTGGGCGTTCTGTCTTTCAACAAATATGCAAATGCTTGAGCTAGTAAAAAAGTAAGAGGACATATAAGGTGGGATATAAACTCAACCTAACCTGAGAGGCATCATTGTGAGACTGTTTTTCCAAAACTTTCTGTATTGTTTGCAGGTTTTCAGTCAAATCTGAGCAGCTGTTGTAGTTTTGGAACATAATCTCTTCTCAGTGAATCCTGGTTAAGGAGCACTTGCACATTTTATGTCATAACAGGAACTATGTGTAAAGTAACTGTGTTTTTTGAGTCTGAAATACAATATTTTAGGCTAAATCCTAAATTTGTGATTTTCTTCAAATGTTTTAGTGATACGATATCAAAGAGTTTCCCTCAAATTTATCAGAGAACAGATGCAAACCTGTTTTATGATGACTGTTTCAAACACTGGTGTGATTGCCATGTCAATAGGGTGGGAGACAAATGAATCAATAGACTGACTGACTGACACAAAACTGCTTTGATGATAAAATCATGCCTTTTTCATTTCAGAAGGTCAATTTTGAAACCAGTTTTCTGATGTTTTATTGAAAGAATTGAACTAATAATTTGAAAAAGCCTGGCAAAATAGAGCGATGGAGAAATGATTACTTGTTTCCCTAGTTTACAATATTTGAATGGAAGAGAATGTCCAACACTGAACATCTGCACCTGACAGAGGGCTGGAGTCAATCCACAGCTTCCCGCTTTATCATTACAATATTTTATATGACATTCCAGCACTGCAGGACTTTGCAGTCAAAACTTAAACTGGATCAGCTATCTGCTCAACACACAAAGTGATCATTTGCTAAAATCAATAATTTAGTTTAGCAATTTTACGGAATTAATGTATACAGAATAAGTGAGTCATATTCAGTTCTGATTTACAAAGTTTTTATACAGCATGAGCTGAGACTGTATCAGCTTGGTGCATTTGATTATTGTGTGTCATCAACTATACCTCTTAAGTCGTCCTGGTTTTTCAGGGAAAGTCACATGAGGTCCTTATCCAGGTTATGTAAAGATTTTGTCATTCTTGCTTATGCCTTTGTCACATCCTGTTAAGATTATTATGATGCACTTTATACTTGCATAACACAGTCATCCTTAAATCATCTTCAGTTTGTTTGAAATTCTGCTATCAGGCTCCCAGCAAAGTCTCCTTACTAAGGCTTATATTGCATTTGTCTTGTTTATACCTCCCAACACTGTTCCCAGAATATTTATGATTAATTTAAATATTCTTGACAGTTTATATATTTGTACAGATTCAGTGTTTGAATTTGAACACTGCAGCAAAGGTAAATCCATGTGGGTTAAATACTTGTACTACTTTTATATGCATCGTTTGCTTGATTTAAGTTATCACTATATGACTGAGCAGAAGTGCGCACATTTGGTAATTATCTATGCAGTAAATTTGCCAGGTGGCATATATGCACTTTAGTTTCTTCATTAGGCCCCTAAACACTGTGATTAACACTGTGTGTGCGGCATTTAGTATTTTATGCATCCAGTGTGAATACTTTTAAAGACTGGGCCAAAATGTGTTCCATTCACTAAATCAGCTGTTTGCTGCAGGAATAAATGCACCATGGTGGACTAAGTAATTGATGAAAATACAAAAGGTATGTGTTCTGAATATTTAAACGAGCTCAGTGAATCCATGCTGTGTCTGTCTTTTTGTTGGCCCACCACTTTGGTCCAGACTGAAATATCTCAACATTTGTTGAATGTATTGCCATGAAATTTTGTTCAGATTGCCGTGGTTCCTGATGCATGACTCCCAATCACCTTGAGGTTCACCTTTGTTGCTTTGACAGAAGTGCCTCAACTCCTATACTGCATAGATTGCAATGGAATGCCGTACTTCTTACCAAAACAGCTAAAGAAATGGCTTTTTTTTTTTTTTTTTTTACCATCTCTC
>VUQI01035012.1:0-14241 GCA_015106735.1 Paratilapia polleni
GTCACAAGCCATCAAACAAAGCTGAGCTGCTTGAATTCTTGCACCAGGAATGGCATAAAGTCACCCAACAGCAATGTGAAAGACTGGTGGAGAGCATGCCAAGACGCATGAAAGCTGTGATTGCAAATCAGGGTTATTCCACCAAATATAGATTTCTGAACACTTCCTAAGTTAAAACATTAGTAATGTGTTGTTTAAAAATGAATATGAACTTGTTTTTTTGCATTATTTGAGGTCTGAAAACACTGGACCTTTTTTGGTATTTTGACAATTTTTTTCATTTTCTGCAAATAAATGCTCTAAATGAAAATATTTTTATTTGGAATTTGGGAGTTATGTTGTCAGTAGTTTATAGAACAAAATAAAAATGTTCATTTTACTCAAACATATACCTATGAATAGCAAAATCAGAAAAAGTGATAATTTTGGAGTGGTCTCTTAATTTTTTCCGGAGCTGTATAAGAATCTTAACATAGTGAACATAAACCTCATATACACACACATGCATATTAAGTTTCTTAGATGCCACCTAAGGCTGGATAAGTAAGTTCTGCTGCCATTAGGATCATCCAAACTGAATAACTGAATATACAGTATATAATTAGTATCACTGATCCTTTGTCTCGCTCTATATAGTCACTCTCTACATGATTCATTACCAAACTTCATTAGTGAGGGCTACAAATGTTATTTGAAGGGGGATTTTTATTGTTTGGTGAGTGATTAGCTATATCTTTACCTTTATTTTTAATATTTTTAATTGTCCAGATTCTGCTGTCTTACAACTACCAGTGTGATCACTAAATAGTTCATTAGGTTCACAGAAATAGTTCACATGATCCCTTTTGTCCTATGAACAGGGGGCACACTTTCTCAGTATGAAAACACAAACGAAAAACAAAGATGTCCTCATGAAAACAACAAACAATTTTCCATGTTAAATTTTTTATTTATTTATTTTTTTCATTTAAAGAAACTGTGACATTTGTTATCAACCAAGATTTTCAAGTATGGATGCCAGTGGCAAAAAACATTGTTTTTGTTCTACATTCATTGAGTATGGGTTCTGTGTAATAACTAAAATCATGGTGGTTTTTGTGTTAAATTTGAGTTGAATGAAATAGTAAAGTGGACATCATGGTTTTATTCAATCAAATGACAGCTGTGGACCTCAGGCTCCCTGACTCTTCTTTATATTCTTGGTCCTAGATTTACTCTATGTCACTGTGACAACACAGGGACCTAAAGATTAAATCCAAAACATTTATACCTTTGTCCACCTGAATTAATTCTTTCTCAATTCTTTATATTCTCCACAAACTTCCATTTTTTTGAGTGATTTGGTTTGTCAGATCACAGAGGAATCTGAGGAGTCTGGGTCGCCGGTGATGAATATGAACAATGGATTGGTCACGATGACTGCTAAATCTCAGTCACGGACCACCACATCAAGGACAATTAGCATTAGCTTGACTCTCCAGGCTCACCCCTTAAGCAGGATGAAAAAAAGTGACCTGCTGACTAAGCACATTCCACCTGTAGCCTGTAGTTCAAAGGGCTCCCATGATGATCACCCTCTGCACCTCACTGCTCCACTGCTACCCAGCTACCACCTACCCTGAGGCAATGCTGACCCTGCTCCACACCGCGGGTGACCCAGTGCTCCATCAACACCACTGCAGCTCATTCACAACACATGGAACTGCTCTGACCACTACCTGCCAGCTCAGTGCCTCAGGTGATGTTTGAATGGCTTCACTCCAGAATTAGCCACACCTCTCCCCCCTCGGCGAGACTGCATGAGGGAGGCAGCATATGGCCGGAGTGGATGAATTCCCCTACTGTTTCAAAAGGCGCTCATAAGCCTTCAGGGTGATCGGGACGTCACGCTCCTCTTTACTAGATTAAGTCTAATAATCTCCCAGTAACGAGACTTAAAATCCAGAGCGGTAAAACACTGGGCCTCGGGGTTCACTAGCACACAATGCATGCTGTTTTGCCTTTAACACTTTATTTTATGACTGCAAGTAAGAGCTAATGTTCCTCACCAACTTTCCCCTTATCTACGAGCGAAGAGGAGGATTTACTGATAGTAGGCAGAGACTGCACAAATGGAAGTGTGTGATGGTAAATAGAATCTGTGGAGCATCCTAAAAACTTCTTCAAGGACCACAACACTGGTAACAGGGTAAAAAGAGTTGACATTAATGTATGTGTTACATTAAAGGAAAAATACAGTACATTGCAATTTAAATAGTCTAATGTAATGGCATAAAAAAAAAAGGACTCAGCAAAGCAGTTTGTATAATCTAGGAACACACAGGATCACTACAACTAAGTCAGACTAAGCATGAAATTTGCAGATTGTGTAAGTCAAAGTTTAAACACAAAGTCTGTGTGAACTGAAGGTTTGTTTAAAACCTGTCTGGCCATCTGACTGCTCATATTTCTTATCCTCACATTAGCAGACTTCTTGTTACCTTGTTCTCACATACCAGCTGATGCCACTTTAGGGTTGCCGATCAGCTGGTCCACCAGTTAGATCCAGAATTAAATATCCTGACATAAATAGGATGGATTAAAATGAAATTTACAGTCGTTATAAGACGAATCATACAGGCTTTGGTGATCTTATCAAATCTCCTCCTCCAGAACTAGTGACAATCCGGCAGCCTAAAATGTTTTTTGTGCTCAAAGTTAAACCAAATATTTGTAAGACACCATGTTATAGAGGGAATGTGGTAAATCTCCTGCAAAACATCTGCATGTTACCATTATCAATTAAAGTCTTGAGGCTCAAGTGTTACAAAGTAATGGGGTAGAGCACTCAAATTGCCTTTTTTGCAGTAACAAGTAACATGCTGCTCTATTTTTGCAGTTGATTTAATGAGCTGTTTAGTTACTTTTTTCCAAGTAAGCATTCTGTTTACTTGGCAAGAATGCAGAGACGACAGGCAGTTTTCACATTATTTGGAATCTGTGGGTTAAAAGGACAAGAACATCATCGCAGTGAAGTGGAAATTGTGCCTGGGTGATATGTGTCTGTCAGCTGTGAAGGGCAGGAACACCTGCCACCGGCTCCACAACACTGGTGCCCCAGTGAGGAGGAGAATGATGCTGGTGCTACTGCTCAGAAATAGCAATGGCCTGCTTTTCTTTCAGCTAAATGCTCCTAGTATCAACTTGCTATGAAATGAGTTGATGTCAGTATATTTAGAAGTAGGATCTGTGCCCTTTAGGCAATTTAACAAACAGCAACAAGAAGTTGCAGAGGGTTTTTTTTTATTATTAAGTACTCTAACAGGTTGCTTTCCTCCATAGGTAACCCTGTAATGTAAAAGATTCTTTTTAATAGCAATAAGTTTGCAATTTTAATTAGTTACTCATGTAGACTGTATGTAAATGATGGACACAGCTGTGACATTCCTCATTGGTTTATGGCTTAGCATTTTGCAGCTTCAGTGTTAGTGTTTTAGCCACTTATATGTTGTTTTCTTTGGAGCAAGATGTGTATTTCAATAAGGGGGTAAGTGCTAACAACTTTGATTAGCAAGCTCTATCCATAAACTGTATGGATGCAACACACGAACACAGATTTCAGCTGATTACTGCTATTTAACTGACTACCAAAATACTAGCATTTCACTCACCAAAGCTGAAGCACAAACTTCTTGGATGCTCTGTACTTTGCAGCAAGTTATGATTTGTTTGATGATTTCAGTGAAAATGCTCCAAAAGGCACAGACAGCAAAAACACTGCTAAGAAATTCACTTCAGTGAGTCAAATTAGCAGAGGTAAGGCCTACCAGCTACACTTGTGTCAGCACACTGGTCAGTCAAAGCACCCTTAGCTTTAAGCCAATCCAAAGTTAGTTAAAACAAGTTAATTTCATTGCTGAAGTTGGGAAATTTACCATGGGAGTTACATTGACTAGCTTTTGGAAGCAGCCTCAAGTGGCCCCTGAAGGAACTGCAGTTTATTTTTTAAACTTCACTTTTCTTGAGTGATATTACTCATCAAACTGCATGCCTGTCAGTTCTGCTTCACACAATAGCAAAGGTAACACGTAAGTTGTAGCTGAGACAATGTTTACAATGTGTTTTTTTATTTATTTATTTCAGTAAATTGATATAACCTATACTCTCCCAAACATTTATTACTTTTTTTTTTTTTTTTTTAAATCTCATTCCAAAGAGTGCTATAATGGCCGCTTTGTGGAGACTTTTAATAAAAGTGTGAGTCAAAAAGGCACCAGTGTAGAAGTTATCTGTCCCCAAAAGGACTCCCACTGGACTGCTGATTAAGCAGATGCCTTCACTGGGTTATGGGACCGAGCATCAGTCCTATCTCTTGCCCTCTGGGGAGTTCATTCATTCACTGTAATTCACACCCAACAAGGACACTGCCCAGGATGCTGCACCCTCTCTCCTTTCTGCTCATTTAATTTTGGCTGAAGCAGTGGAGGCAGGAAGGAACCCCAGTGATGGAAGATATTGGATTGTGAAGGGCTGCCTTGAAAAGGAAATTCACCCTGACAACAAATCTCACATTCTGTGATTGCTATTTGATCACATACGGGCAGCTCAGACAGAAGTTACATTAACAAGTTTCTCCTGAAGGTAGACATCAGCTGATTATCATCTTTACATCCTGAGCTTCCAGAAGTGTTAAAGTATGTCTGCTTGTTACAGGCACAACATTTTTAATTATTTGTACTAAATAATATCTAATCAAGAGTAAGATGGGAAGATTGGCACCTCTCTCTTGTCTGTTGTCTCCTAACAGATTGCCAATCAATGAAAGGGCTGATGCATAATAGCAATCAGTCCTTAAATCCTATGGGCATTTTATTGTTGCCAACTAATCCTGGTCATTCTTGCACCACGGCGCTGCTCGAACATGATCCAGTGTAATGCTGGTATTCTTGAAAAGTTTGCTTTCTTGTTAGGGGCATTTAAACAATGTAGGCCAAATAAAAAATGTAAGTACAGTTTTTTTTAATAGTTTGAGAGGAATCTACTATCCCCACACTGAAAGCCAATCAAAAAGAACCTGTGGGTGAGGCTTTAAATTCCTCATTAAACATAAATGTACATGTTTATATGTGTACTATATAAGACAGTTTACAGTACATCATGATGTTAAAATTGTAACAAATGTAGACAACAGATTCTGCTACTCTTTCTTTGTTAATGTCATTTTCTGTTATAATACTCCAGATGTTGAATATGTTACTACCTCAGTCTCCCCATCAAATTAAAACAAGTATGTTTTTTATTACTTTAAAACACACTGAAGACAATAGCATTCCAGTGTGGAGACAACCAAACCCTCTTCACCAGAAAAGTGGACAAAAACAAGGTTTCCAGTCGGCTCGACGGTGTCTCTTCCGACCTTATGCCAGACAGCCGACTGGAAATGCCAGGAATGCTAGACTGCTGCTCGATAGGAGACCATGTTCCACTTATTGGCTACTGGTGGGCAGAGCCACGGGGACAATGTCCGAGATGAATTCCCACACAATAGGAACAAGACATTTATGACTCTTTGGCCAGGGAAAAAATGAGAGGTTCACGCTCAGGACGCTCAGGGCTCTTGTACTCCCAGTGACACACTGGGAGAGATGCTGCTCTCAGCCGACACCCCTCACATTTTTGGGCTGTGTCTGGAGGGCCGAAGAAAGGGACTCCCCTGAATCCAACCAGGCTGTCCCATTTGGGGTGATTTAAATGGCCTGTTATTACGTTTCTTGGCCATTGCTTCTCTACTTATTGACCAGTCTTATGATGCCTTTAGTTATTAGTTTCACCAGTGCTCATTACACAGGAGCCAGCAACATTCTGGTATGGCATTTCCCTGGCATGTAAAAAATAACTAGTGATAACCCAGGCAACCAAAATGAGAAATTGAGCTTTGCTTGCTCATTGGCTTTTGGGCATTATTGATGGACAAGAAACGGCATTCTCGGGATGACATAACAATAACATTGCACTAAAATCAAATACGATTTTCAGAATGAGCAACCAACACCAGAAATACCCGTACATTTTTTTTAATGTTATTCAATATTCTCCAAATTGATCCGACCTTTTTAAACCGCATATTTTAGAATTCATCAGTGTTAAGCAATAAAAAGCAAAAGTATTTTCAAAGTGTGTTAAAGTGTAGGTTAAAAATGAAAAGTTAGTAAAGAATGAACAATTTCAACATATTTATTAATAAGCTGTGATGAATTTATTATTAAAGCTATTATTAATATTTTGTACATGGTCATACTTGTGTAACTTCTCCTTTCTTTAAAAAAAAAACAAACATCCTATTTCAGTTTGTGAAAGTTTCTCATGCAACTCCTTGTTCTGAAAATGCTACCATTACTTCTACTAGGCCTGTACTACTGCTCCTCCTCGTACTACTACTACTACTAATAATAATAATAATAACACAGGACAACAACAACAAAAAACAAATTGTGATCATCAGAAATTACAACACACTTTTCTAAATCAGTTTTTCACACTGATTTCAGATCTGTTTTCAGTTTTTTCCAGTCACATCAATGTTTTGACTTATGAGCAATGTTAATTTACAGTGTACTTGCATGTGGTTATTACTAAAAAACGTAAGCAAACAATCGAGTAAATGTTTCAATGTCATCAGTGCCAGGTCAAATAGGCACACATTGTGGCACATATATACTGAACGGTGTCATTCACCCACAACTGTTTCTTCAAAAACACTTAGAGTGTGATTTTCTTGGGCTAATTATACCAAATGTCAAGCAATGTATAATTACATTCATCCCCAAAAGTAGACGTGCTAGAGAAAAACTAAACACAGATTTGAAATCAGAACGAGAAACACTGCAAAACCCACATAAATTTATCTCTGATGAAAATGACCTGTTGACCTGCGTAATCATTAAAATGAAACTAAATACAACAAAAGCAGGCAGTGAAGATGTTTTTAAAATGTTATAAAATACATACAGGGGTGCTGCTAGAGATTTTTGCCCACTCATAACAAGCTTGTTTAAGGCTTTAACTAAAGACGTCTGCTGTAGTTTTGGTGATTAACATGTTGTATGGTCACACTTTCAAACTACTCGGCCAGTGGTTAAATACAAACATCATAATAAAATATACTGTATACATCATATATATCAGGTATCGTATGTGCACCATGCTGACAGAATTTAAAAGAAGAAGAAAACACGTTTGCAGCTCTAGGGAATGTGTTGCACATACTAACATTATACAAATAAACTATTTATTACAGATTTTTTTGAGATTGGCGATGAGACTTCTTGTTTAATCTTTAATCATTTGCATGGGCTTTTTTAACTGCAGCTCTGAGATGGGACAAGCTCACTTAAGTGGCCTTATAGCCTTCAGACCTGGAGTGCCACCTACTGGTGTAACATCAGAGAAGCATTAAAAACTATGCCAACAGATGCTTTACAGTTGAGGCTATGCACATTAGAATCTAAGTTGTTTCGATTCTTTAATGTGCATTATTTTGAAATGATGATTAAAAAACTTGTTCCAGGTGGAAATTTCCTTTTGTTCCTTCTCAGGAAAGGTGTGCAATTAGTTGCAAGAAATAATAAAAGCATTTACACATTTATACTGCCAATTAGGAGCATAGGTACCAAGCCCTTTTCACGAGTCTCCCATTTCCTCACTGATAACCATTGTCCTCTTCAGCTTGCCCACTGCTATTTGAACCCCATATGCAGACCTTCCCCAATTAGACCCACCTTCTACTTTGAGGTTTACTTACTCCAAGATGAGTGAGAAAACAGTCTTTTAAGAAGAGGGCCCCATTCTCTTGTTCACATGGGGAAGTTTACCCACATCTGTCTCCTCACCTAACCCCTGGAAGAGAGGGGGTCAGTGCCAAGGCCAGAGGTCAGTCCTTGCCCCATTGTGAGCTAGAACCAACATGAACCCCAATCGAATACTGCGGTCAGCAGGAAACAGTGCCCGGTTGGTGTTTAAGGCCACGGATGTGTGAACTGAACAGGAGTTGTGCTTTGAGGTGGCTTGCTGCACGGAAGCGTTTGAAAGGGACTCTTCAGGTTCCTTAATTAAGTAAAGAACAAATAGTTGTCCTGCTTTGTTGCTTCTTTTCTGCACCATCAATGGCCCGGACGCAAATAGAAAATAAAGCTGTGGTTTGAGAATTTGCAGGTGTGCAGGGATGTGTGTAAAGTTACCGGAGGGAGAACGGCTATTCAAAAAAAAAAAAAAAAGTTTATGTGGCACTCAAGGGGGAGGTCTGTGTGAGACCAGATCTAGTTAGGAACGTCACAACAGATGCGACAAAACGGGCGGTCAGGTCAGGCTGGGCTGGCTGCACTGGCCCAGCAGTATTCAACCAAATGAGAGAGAGAAAAAAAAACAGTAGTCTCACTCGTTTCCCCTGGTACTCCCTTTTTCTCTTGCTTGCACTCTTTCACTCTTATCAGCAAGCCACCATCCATAATTGACCTGATTCCCAGATTTCTGTTCCTCTGACCACCCTTGCCGTAGCATAAAAGTGGGCAGCATAGGTGGCAGAAGACTGCCTGGCTGAAGGAAAAAGGAAAGTAAAAGAAAGTATTCTTCTAACATCTTGAAAGAAAAAAGAAAATCAGCATAATGACTGTGTTCCCCCTACCACACATTCACTCACTCACACACGCACACACACATACACACTCTCTGTCCATGCAGGCCCTCCTCCCACACCCATCCACATCCAAATCTTGATTAACCTCCTCTCTCACTCCTTCTTTCCCACCCACTCACATTCACGCATACACGTAGACACAAAATGCCTCGGAGGCCCCCTGACAGATGGGGTGAGGGGTTTCAGGGGGTTCCTCTGAACAAATGGCACCCTGGTTTAGTGTGGTGTTGTCAGGGTTTGAATTGATCCCCGGGACTACAGAGGCTTCTCTCTGCCAGCGTGTCACAATGGCAACAAGTGTGCAGAGCTGGGAGCAAGCTTGTACAGGCATGGGACCCATACCTCATGAATGATAGCTTAGCAAATGGCCCTCCTTTCACTGGCTTTCATTGTAGGGCCATCTCTCGTTTTCTTTCATACCCTACTCAAAAAAACTTGCCCAGCTTTGTTAGTTTTATTGGGTTTGATTGGTTTGGGATTCTGAAACGTGTTGGTTTTTGTGTGATTTTGTATGTGTGAACTTTGGAGTAGGGTGGAGTAGTATATGTGTATATGGGTGTGTTGGCGGTGTTTGGCTGGGGGTGCATTTTTGTACATTTTTGCTTGTTAAATTGATGGGTGCAGTGGTCTCACGATAGGGGCCGTGCAGTGATGTAAAGCTATCTGTCACTGGCCCAAACCATTGAATGTGATTCGGTTTTATATGAATGACACTTCCTGGGAGGTCGGTCAGCATTTTTTTCACTCAACGAGGTAAACACCATGTGTGCAATTTTCACAGCTTACCATAAATTTAGTACGCAGCGATGAGACTTTCACACAGTTATAACAATACATCCTTTCTTGTCAACTCAGCTTCTTCTGCAAGTAACATCCTGTTTGTTCAGAAAGAGCCTACAATCAAATGCATTTACTTTTGTCTTTTCAGCTCTAAAGTCATATATTTGTCCGATATGGTCTCGTATATCAGCATAATGAGCGTCTGTCTCATCAACAGATAAAGCCTGACTGAAAGTGTGACCCCTCAGCTGACCCTGGGTAGCAGTTTACAGGCTCAGGAACAATCGTCCCATTGGTAGATAACATTGGCATCATCCCTCCAGGCTCATTTCATCACTGTCACTTCTCCTCCGTCTGGTTAATGTTTCACTAGTCCTCTATTTTTTGGACTCCTCAGCTTGCAGGAGAGGGGGAGACGGAACGGCAGCACAGGACACTTGGTAAATCACAAAAGGAAAACAAAGGTTGATAGATTGATTGGTAAACCAACAGGCCCCAGGAGCCAAGTCTGCTTATCTTCCACATGTGACATCTCCATCCATCATACCTTATTATCTAAGCTGGATCAAGAGGTTTTGATGGGGATGATTACCACTAGTTAACTGCCTGCTATCAAATCTTAAGAGGTTACAAAACAAGGATGAAGTTTTTAACCTGTCACAAACATGGAACAAAAAATAATGTCTTAGTAGAAAGTGTTCATTCTTTTAGTTTGAATGTGTTTTCTGAGGACATTGTGTATTTTACTGGTAGATATGCAGTAATTGTCATAATGAGGTTGGAGTGGAGATCCAAATGCAAAAAAATGCAAAGAACAAACTAAAAGAGAGAGTCTATATTAGCTGATGCAAACTGTACAAAAAGGTGCAATGAGAGAAATTCAAAGAGCAACACAAGAGCCAGGAGATAAATCCAAAGAAAACAGGGCTACACACAAGGACCACACACTAGAACATAACAGACATCTTGACAGGGGACAGCTGAAAGACTGGACTATATACCCACATGTGAGATTAGGGATTAGACACAGGAGGGGAATAAAACACAGGTGCACATAACAAACACAGGTGAAAGTAACCAAGGCAATCAAACAGACAGGAAGCAAAACTAAAGCAAGGCATGATACGAAACCAACTTTCAAAATAAAACAAGAAATAAGCAAGAGAACAAATACAGGCATGAATACTAACGCTTAACAACAGGACAGACCAGGAAACATGGGGTAACCAAGGCATTAACAAAGAGATGAGACAGAAGAAAGAAAACACTGAGGGAACAAAACTAACATTACAATTTGACCCCAACTGTACACACACAAAAATGGAACTATGCACACAATTGTGAAAACATGAAGCTCATGTATCAACAAACTCAACTCTAAGCACAATTTCACTGGTCTCACTCAAATGTCTTTCTAAATAACAGTTGTTGTTTTTTTTTTTGCAAATCTCAACTTGTATCATTTAGCACACTTTGTTGACCTGGAAAGACTGGCCTTCAAAATGCAACACACTGATTACCAGTTAGTCTCACTCATGTTGCATCTGTTCAAAGTCAGTTAGACTTTTACAGGTGTTAGGCAAGAACATGGAGCAGCAGGAACACAGAGGAAGAGGAAGAGGAGGCAGAAGAAGGCAGTAACAAATATTTCTTTTGGTACTTTTTTGTATCTGTGCACTGATTTTCTTTGTAGTGTTTGTCATTGTACGTACATTACATGGGTGAAATTACTGAGTTTTGCGACATTCAGCTTGAAACAGGTAACATTTGTGTTGCAGATGTATGCACTATTGTAAATGCTATTTTGGGACCAAAAAAAAAAAAAAACCTCTACACTTAACCAAATCAAGAAAAAGGAAACTTATTTCCATAAACTTGTATGCATTTTGCCCTCATGAAGGCAAAACACACATGAACCCTTTTGATGGTAGCGTTTTGAATTTATCACATCAGTGTTTATTTGATGCTCTGTGAGACGTAAGTATCTAATAGCTGTGTGTATTGTTTTGGTGGAAGGAAGAACATGGTTTTGAGTGCTGTGTTTTATTTGCTAGAGATGAGCGTAGTTTTGACAAAGTAGTGAACTCTTTTCTCGTTTGTGTTTAGAACGTTGAGAAATTGAGCCACAGTTCCTGGAAATGTGTTCAAACATTTGGGGAAAAACTTTAATAGAGTCTTGAACCTAAACTCAGGATGCATAACTAGAAACCTTAAGGTTAAAAGGGGGCTTGGCAAGTCAAAGACTTAATAATGATGATGTCACCAAACAAAAACTCACGATCAAATGAAAGAGAAATCAAAACAGGATTTCAAAGTTCAAACAGAAAAATCAAACTTCACTAAAACAAAGAACACCAAACATATACCAAGACTCAAATATATTTAGAACCCAAAACATAAAAACCTTAGGATCAAACCCAGGGGCCATGACAGTAATTGACAGTTTGCCTTCATAATTCTGTTCTCACAGTCAAACGTTTATTTCTCAGCTCAAACTACAGGAACAATAGAAGCAGCTCACCTAGATATGGAACATGGCTAAAATGGGCTCTCCAGCATATTTAATAAAAAAACAAATAGTCAAAAGCAGAAAGATTTGAAAAGATGGGCCAAAATCAGCAGATTATTGGGGTTCTTTTTTTTTTCAAACTCTGTAAAGCACTCACAGAAGACAAACTCTTTTATAGGTACAACATGGGTAATCAAGTTCACATGAGAAATCAGTAGAGTGCTCCTTAATGTCCTGGCCCCAGTAGCTATATATAGATGATAAAAGGTGTTTCGTGTAATTACAACTGGAATACATCTGGAATTACAACCAGCTCCAATGTAAAGCTCTGCTGAACCTGTCTGAGAATTTCATCCAAGTGTAATATTTTCACATTGTTATAACTTTCCATATTTATATGAATGATCAAAGTTACTGAAAATACCACATGTCAAATGCATCGTGGGTAAACAGACACTCATTGCACATTCTCTTGTAATGTTTGAGCCAAGCTTTGGCTTCATCAAATACAGATGTGTGGATTATCAACTTCACAATGTGCATGTGCAAAAGCAAGTCTGAAAACAGTAAAGAACCCCTGTGATTAAACAGCTCTGACACTGGTAGGGGTTGGTTGTGCACAATTATTAATAACTTCTACCTTGGCAGGTAAAAGAAAAAGTTAAGCTTTCCAGGAACTGTGATTGACATGTAATGGTTGCCTTTTAACTGTTTAAGAAGCAGGCCACACCCCAGGCTATGGTCTGGGTCAGAGAGTAAAGGTACTCATCTCATATATACCCAGGTGTCAGGACGATGTCTCTCCCCTCCCCTCTTGCTCCTTTTGTGTTCCCCACTATGCATAGCAATGGCAAGTACACTGCAATATGTTTGAATTGTCGATGTGGGAGAGCGAGTATTGTTGAGGAGGTGAGGTCGGCATATTAAGAAAACACGGAGGGAGAACAGGCATCTGAAAAGACCTTTGAATGAGAATCAATTAATTTTCATTTACCTCCATTAGCACTGGGCTGGGATTTGCATCTGTGAACCCATTGCCAAACTGGCAGTGGTCTTTTTAGTTGAGGGAGAGGGCCACATTAAGCTAATGATGGGGGGCAGAGGGAGAGACAAAGGGCTGTATGTGTGGGAGGGGAGGCCTGGCCGTCCTCTTCTCTCATTAGCACCTCAGTTCCCTGCACTGCTGTCACACAGCGAGCCCTCACAAGCAGATCATTAACCACTAGCTTGGATGTGAATCTACATAGACTGACAATAAAAAAAAAAAATTTGTATTCTCATCTACTGAGTGCCAAACGTTTTATGGTCTGTGTTACTTTTACTGTGGTCTGGCCTTCAAATCACAAGCTGCTTGAACTGTTGAAAAACAACATACCGAAGCTGTTATTTTGGGTTATATTCGTCCTCAACCATAACCTTAACAAAGTTAAAGTATGTAACCTTTTTTTCTTAGATAAAACACCCCTGATAACTGGTGGATCTAATTATCTTACTGGTGGAATGGTTTATTTGAAGAGTTTCAGCCAGGATTTAAAGCACATCACAGCATAGAAACAGCACCAGTGAAGGTTACTAAGGATCTTTTTCAAGGCCTGTGACAGTGGACTCATCGCTGTGTTTGTCCTGTTAGACCTCAGTGCAGCTTTCGATACCATAGATCACAATATTTTACTACAAAGACTAGAACACACTGTCGGTATTAAAGGAATCGCGCTGCAGTGGTTTGAATCTTATCTATCTGATAGACCATATTTCTCCCATATTAGCTTCTCTTCATTGGCTTCCTAATAAATCCAGAATTGAATTTAAAAAACATACAAGGTCTTGAATAATCAGGCCCCATCATATCTTAAAGATCTCATCGTACCGTATTATCCCAACAGAGCACTTTGCTCTTAGACTGCAGGCTTACTTGTGGTTCCTAGGGTATTTAAAAGTAGAATGGGAGGAAAAGCCTTCAGCTTTCAGGCCCCTCTCCTATGGAACCAGCTCCCAGTTTGGATTCGGGAGACAGACACCCTCTCTACTTTTAAGATTAGGCTTAAAACTTTCCTTTTTGATAGAGTTTATAGTTAGGACTGGATCAGGTGACCCTGAACCATCCCTTAGTTATGCTGCTATAGGCTCAGGCTGCTGGGGGCTTCCCATGATGCACTGAGCATTTCTTTTTGACTCACCTCTCTACACTTTCCATGTGTTCTTACACCACTTTTGCATTTAATGATTAGTAATTGCTAAACTCTGCCTCTCTCTCCCATAGTGTGTCTTTTGTCCTGTCTCC
>VUQI01035024.1:0-14391 GCA_015106735.1 Paratilapia polleni
CAAGGTGTGGATGAAGGACCAACAGATCAAGACCTTGTCATGGCCAGCCCAATCTCCAGACCTGAACCCCATTGAAAACCTCTGGAATGTGATCAAGAGGAAGATGGATGATCACAAGCCATCAAACAAAGCTGAGCTGCTTGAATTCTTGTGCCAGGAATGGCATAAAGTCACCCAACAGCAATGTGAAAGACTGGTGGAGAGCATGCCAAGACGCATGAAAGCTGTGATTGCAAATCAGGGTTATTCCACCAAATATTGATTTCTGAACACTTCCTAAGTTAAAACATTTGTAATGTGTTGTTTAAAAATCAATATGAACTTGGTTGTTTTTGCATTATTTGAGGTCTGAAAACACTGGGCCTTTTTTGGTATTTTGACCATTTTTCATTCTCTGCAAATAAATGCTCTAAATGAAAATATTTGTGTTTGGAATTTGGGAGTTATGTTGTCAGTAGTTTATAGAATAAAATAACAAAAATGTTCATTTTACTCAAACATATATCTATAAACAGCAAAATCAAAGAAACTGATAATTTTGCAGTGGTCTCTTAATATATATATATAAAGCAAAACACTGAGAATAGTCTTCAGCTGTGTTCACCAACTTATAAGTAGTTTTTCAGTCTTCATGTCCTTATTGTTGCATTTGTTTGTGGCAGTCTCCATCATATTCCACAGAAATATGCATAGCTTGTGATTTTGCAGTTCCTCGTAATTTTTCCTGTGGAGCAAAGCATAAGCAGCACAAGACAGTGACACAAGCCTGGAGACCGGTTGGTGACCATCTGGCAACCACGGGTCGTGAGGGACAATGTGTAGCATAAAACTGGTTTAAAGGGAGTCATACGTTGCTGCAATGAAAACCTCACTGCAATTGCTTTGGTCATTAGCAGGTTGCCGCAGTCTGCAAGGAAGACGCCGACTTGTCTGCAAACTTTTGCCACTACTTGCTAAACTAGTCACAAACTGGAAACGGAGGCCGTTCAAAGTAAAAGTAAAAGTTGCACCTTTTGAAATGTGTTAAGTTGCACAACTTTTACTTTCAAGGTGAACGCTCTCCATTTCCAGTTTGTGTCGCAGCTTTTCAAAGTTTCACTAATGCTCATAGAGTTAATGGTGAGTCTTTGCAGAAAAGTCGACATCTTCCATGCAAACTACAGGCGACCGCAGCAATCTGCTAGCAACCAAAGCAATCATAAGGTTTTCGGTGCAACACCCTCTTTGCGACCAATTTCATAAAGCGACAGTCAGCCACCACCAGGAACCACTCATCGGACAATACACATTTTTCCCTAGCAACCAGAGGGTGCCAGGGTGTCACTGACCAGTCTGTTGGCCTGTGCAGTCACACAGTCCAAGAGTACCTGTATTTGACCCGTGATGACACCCTTGAGACACTAAAGAAAATATTTAAGAAAAGTGTTGACTTTTATAAACTAGCCATCAAAATGTGAGACATTGTCCCAATATTTGGAACAAAGGATAAAAATGCATATGTGCTGATAACTTGTATGGCAGAGCTGTACCTGTTACAAAGCTTTTACTGTAAGCTCTTACACTGTGGCCATGGTCCACATGCCTTCTACAGAGGTATAGAAAGCAGTTTGAGCAAACTTAGGTAGTTGCTTTATTCTGATCAGTAAAGAAGACAGATTAATAAAAAAGGCATCAGCGGAACTTCTGAGCTGTCGTTCTAAATGTCTATCAGTGTTCACAACATGTGGTGTAATTTCCACCGTGTCAAAATATAAAAGTTCACCAAATGAAGGATTGCAAGGACAAGGAAAAGATAAAGTGAATAACAATCTCCAGGAAATGAAGGCTCCTGTGTGTAAGTCTGTGTGTATGCGTGCATAGTAGTGACAAAATATGATGTTGGTAGCTGGATCCTGAATAGCCTTTGTGATTTTCTCCTAAATGCTTTCTAACGGTTTTACTCATTTACACCTCACAGCCCACAATGACGGACAGATGTGCACTTCAAAATGAACAATGAGAAATCATAATCAGCTTTGAATGCATAGCTGGTATTGTTTTCACCGTGTGAGTGTGTGTTTACTTGATTAGAGATCTTTGTGAGGACAAAAGTTTGCATAAAACTATAGTTGTGAGCACCAACCGTGATTTGTGAGGACAAAACGCTGGTCCTCAAAAATTTCAAGGCATGTTTGAGCATTTTTGAGGCTCAAAACGTGGTTTTAGGGTTAGGGTTGCAATTAGGTTTGTCACGGTCTGTAGGTTATACAGACCATGTGGAGTGTGAAGGGATGGACCCACAATCCAGACACGGAGAACAGGCAGGATTAACAAAAGGCGAGCTGTTTATTCAGGCTGATGCAAGATGTTCAAAAAGCCAAACATAAAATCCAAAGGAGGAAAGCTATGATGGCAAACCATAAATCCAGGGAAACTCACTGGGGCTAAGAAACACTGGGACTAGGGGAACAGCCTGGGAGCTAGAAAACACTAGGGCACTAAGAACAGTGAAGCTAGAGACAGATGCTCCGACAAGGACTGAGGGGAAGGCAGCACTACAAATACACACACACGGAAGGGCAATCGGGAAAGTGGAGGCAGGTGGGGAGAGACAGGACACAGCTGAAACGACAGGGAAGTAGAACTAAACACAAGGCATAAGTGACAACAGACTATCAAAGTAAAACTGGGAGTGAGATAACTAAACAGGGAAAACACAGACACATGAATGAGTTTAATACAGGAGGATTGACACAAGAGGGTGGAACACCGAGAGAGGACTAAACTCAAATACAACCAAGAACCTGAGCTTACATGAACTAAAGGAACTATACAAGGAAATACAAACAAAGCTAAAACCAGGAACTGAGGACTCAGGAATAAATACACTTAAGGAAAACATGTGAAACAAATATAAATACTAAACAAATCCAGAACCAAATAGAAGATCTAAATAAACAGAGCTTTAAGTCCAAAAACCTCAAAACACAGGGTCAAACGACCTGGGACCATGACAAGGTTATGGTTAGGTTTAGGGTAAGGGTTAGGGTTAGGCATTCATTTCTGATGGTTAGGGTTAGGGTACGGGGCTAGGGAAAGTATTATGTCAATGGAGTTCCCCACTAAGATGTCAAAACGAGTGTGTGTGTGTGTTTATCACAAAGCCTGTGATGTTAGCTAGCAGCATGCAGGAAATAGATGTAAATTAGATTTTAGGGTGAACTCTGGCTTTAATGATCACCTTCTAAATCCTAAATTGATCTTCCATGAAAAAGAAAACAAACAAATAAAAATTAAAAAAACCCACTGCCACAGACCTTAAGAGAATACTGATAGCATGTTCAACTCCTGGTCATTTCTTTGTGCGAGTGTCAAAGGTAAAACAGAAAAGATAAAACAAGGAGAAGTACAGTGAATCAAATAACAATCAACCAGGTGTATGTGTAAGTGTCTGCAAAGAAATTTCCATGCAGGATGTGTGTAAAGTTCAACACTGCACAAAGAAAGAACCTGTCAAATAGTCTGTCAGACTAAATTACTTTTACTTGAGCTTTTACACTTTGCCGCAGCACTACAATAAGAGTTTCCTTACACAATGAAATCAGAACCTATTTTCCCTGAGATTAAATGTGGGAAAAATCATTAAACATGCAGAGAGGAGAACTTGAATGTGTAAAAATTTCCTTTAAACACACTCTCTGGGGAAGGTTTGGTTTTTATCAGACAATAAATCAAAGATGCAGGATGCTGCCAGGATTTCATGGTGAATTAGCCAAATGGGAAAAGAAAAAAGATTAAACTACTCTTGAAACATTTTGTATAAATTAGTAGTACTCTGCATCATTTTCATTTAAAGTCTTCATTTATCAGGCTAAAAAAGGAATACACTCAAACCACTAAGCCCCAATGTTTCACTACCCAGTTTCTACCAACTGATGAAGCCAAATAACATTTGGAATCCAATAAATTAGCCTACATTGTACCCACGTTAAAAGTGTTATAACTGATAAATAATAATCAAAAGAAATCACTATAGTGAGGAAGATTAAATTCTGCTGACTAAAAGTCATGGTTTAGTATGTATTTGTAAAAGCACAGGGATAAAAAGCTCAGTGCACTACATGTTTCCACAGGAACTTTCCCTAAGGAACAGGAACCTTTTGAGGAACTCACTTCCTGTGTTTTTATTGGAAGAATCTGCACCCAAATTAAGATATAGGGGTAGTAGTTTCTGAAATTTCAAGAACTTTCAGTGTGGGGCTTACAAGCTGACTGATGACTCAAGTAGAAAGCATCTCTAAGCTGCTCCCTTATTTGCAAGGGGTTGCCACAGCGGATGGAGCTGCACTATGGAGCCACTGGCTGGTGATTCAAGTCTGCTAGCATTTTTGATAGGAATGTTCTGTTTTGAAAACCTGCAGCCACAAACATGTCACGTATGGCAGACAATCAGAATGGAGCATCCCGCAACATTTTACAGATCATGGACTAAAGTTCCTCCAGGGGCTTTGGCTTTGCTGTGGAAACACAAATCACAGTGTGCTGGCACAAAAAGAAAAGCGCCTAAACAGACAAAACACAAGCAAACCACTCAAGCACCGTCTACTGTGCATATAACTGGAAGTGAAATGCATTAAAATACAGAATTGTTTAGCAGCAGTTCTATATCTGAGCTCTTCATCCTGTTGCTAAAGTCAATGCTGAATGCATAGAATGTACTTAAAAACTGATGTAGCTCTGAAGCCAATGCATTAGTGCCTTAAAGCAGCATTCTTTCTAATGGCCAGCTGGGTTGTGACTCCTCTGGCAGTCCAATTGTCTAGAAGTCTACAGGAAATTGCCTTAAGCTCCATTGCTCTATGACCTCCGTACACACTTTCCTGATAACTTTATTGGCTCAATCACCAGTTTCAAGTCTTATTTAATACAAGACAATGTTCATTTTATAAATTATGGTCATTATTAGAGTGAATTTAGGCCAAACTTAGGCCAAAATGTTCAGCTGGAAGCTTCAAGAAGGCACTTCACTAGCTGATGGGTGGTGACACAGTGGCTACGTCCATGTTTTACATGCACTCATGTGAAAAAGAAAGTTCTCACAGGAGTGTGTGCAGTCCTGTGAAAAACTGAGTACACCCTTACTGCTTCCATAGGAATTGAGAGGGTAAGTAGCAGCCAGATGCTGCTAATCAAATGCACAACTGATCATCAGCAAGTGTGACCACCTAAAAGCAGAAGTTTTGGCAGTTTGCTGGCTTTGAGAATTCAGGTATGTGACAATGACACAGTCTTCTCAGGGGTGGATGTCCCAGCAAATTCAACCCCAAGGCCAGATTAGGGAAAGCTATGAGAAACTGCAAAAATTCAAAGAGCTACATCTCAGACTCTACAGGCCTCAGTTAACATTAAATGTTAAAGTTCATGACAGCACAATTAGAAAAAGACTGAACAAGTATGGCTTGTTTGGAAGGATTGTCCTTTGGACAGACAAGGCCAAATTGAGCATGTTTGGCCGTAATGCACAGCGCCACATTTGGTGAAAACCAAACAGCATATCAGCACAAACACTTCATTACAACCACCAAGCACAGTGGTGGAGGGGTGATGATTTGGGCTTGTTTTGCAGCCACAGGACCTGGGCACCTCGCAGTCATTGAGTCGACCATGAACTCCTCTGTATACCAAAGTATTCTAGAGTCAAATGTGAGGCCATCTGTCTGACAGCTAAAGCTTAAGTGAAATTTGGTCATGAAAAAGGACAATGATCCCTAGCACAGCAGGAAATCTGCAACAAAATGGCTGAAAAAGAATCAAGGTGTTGCAAAGGGGCAGTCAAAGTCCAGACCTTAGCCCGATAGAAATGCTGTGGCAGGACCTTGAGAGAGCTGTGCATAAACAAATACCTGCAAACCTCAATGAAGTGAAGCAACATTGTAAAGAAGAGTGGGTCAAAATTCTTCCACAACAATCTGAGACACTGATAAAAACATACAAACATACAACGACTTCAAGTTATTGCTGCTAAAGGTGGTTTTACAAGCTATTGAATCATGGGGTGCACTTAGTTTTTCACAGGACAGCATAGAGACCTGTGAGAACTTTCTTTTTCACATGACTGTACAGTTTGCAGATGTTCTTTTTGGCACTACCCAAAGCTTGTAATAAAAAAAGGTGGGGACATAAACACATATTGACTGGAATATAACAAGCTGATTCTTGTGACGCCTGAATCCCACCAGGGATGGCATGTGTGCTCTTGTCTTCTGGCCCAGCTGTACTCAAATTGCATCCTCTAATTAAGGAAACTGTGGTCTATTCTCTGACTGTCACCCCTGGAGACTCCATGGCAACCACAGCGTACCCTACAGACTGTTTTTTAAGGGGTGGCTGTTTAGCACGTTGGTGCTTGGCGAGCAAAATGTGTCACCACTCAAAGCCAGACCACTGAGTCACTACCTGAAGTAAAGTGGGAAAAAAAAGCTTTGCTGAACATAAAAATCATCAAACACAATGACGCACACAACTGCAAATATACCAGTGATAGCAGACGTGAAGGACACAGTGGATATATGCGAGTTATTCCACATTAGCTATTCTTTATATTTTTGTCCTTCTAATTCGTGATGTGCTCAGTCTGCTGCTTTGATTCCTCTTCATCACAACATCTTTCATCACTCTGTGTCTGTGTCCCTCTCTTGTTGATCTCCCGTTGCCTGTCCCTCATCATTATTTTTTCTCTCTTTTTTGCTCTTCTCACTGCAACTTTCACTTTCCTTTCATCATTTTCCATCACCTTTCTTTTCCTCCATTCCGTTTAATTGACTCCTTCATCCGTCCCCTCTTGCCCTCCTTTTTCCTCTTGCCTATCATTTTATCCTTTTATCATTCCTCCTCATCTACTTTTCCATTACTCCTTATCCATTTGCATCCCCCACTAATGCAGCATTTAGCGCTGGTATTGGATGCTATGCCATGGTGATAGCACAGAAAGGAAGAAATTATAGAAAATGTGCAACTGTTTGTTTTAAAGACAAACCACCCTTAATCACAATATAATCAGCATAAAAAAAAGTGTATTTTGGCTTTCAAAGTATGCTGCATGGCTTTGCTGCATGAAAACATGTTTTTGATTAAAAAAAAAAAGAAAAAAAATGCCCTATGTACCCTATATTCTCAGGATGGATGCCATGATGAATGAGATGAATTTTCCCAGCTTTACCTGCATCTTGGAATTGAAAACTCAACTCAATCCAGCAATTTCTGAATTAAATTTGTTCTGTAACATAAATAGGACATTAGCAAATCACAAACAGATCGCAAAGGGAAATAATTTTTTACATAGCCCGGCAGCAGAGTCTATACCATTCAATAGTAGAAGAAGTTAGCAATATAGTTATTTTTCTATAACAGTATGACTGGTAGTGTTGTCTGTGTGGTAGCGTTGCTGATCTGTCTTCTGTCTTGCATGTGTAGATAATAAATATAGCTGTACTTTGACTATGTTCCCATCTTCTACCATAATGCCACTCACCATAGTGATGTAAACTACAGCAAGGTTTACAAAGTTACAGAAAGGAAATTTTAAAAAGTCAAAATTTTTGAATTCATTAATAACACTGGATATATTGAGTACTGACCCACTTTTCAAAATTGGGTTGCTTTAATCTGGAGTCTATAGTAGGATTTAACGATACCTGATTTGTTGTGGTAAAAATCAAATATTGAAAGTCATTTAGGTAGCTTGTTATTTCTAAATGGGCATGGAAAATTATCAGCAAGTACAAGGTTTGTTTGTAGGTAGGCCTACTGTGTTATCCCTGCACCCTTTAGTCAAATGTAAACTGTGTAAGTATCTAAAGTTGCTTGGGTTTTATGAAAGGTCTGTAATAATCAGCTAAAAGTCAAATGGCATGAACTTAAGCTCTGCAACTTTCCAACTTCAGTATTTCTCCCATTGAAAGGCAGTATGGAATCCAGTCTGCTCTGTTTTCACCTGTTGGTCTTAATATTTAGATTGGAATCAGTACATGCATTTACAGTTCAATGTTTTTAAATGATTAAAAAAAATGCCCTCATATCAAATGCAGCTAATGAGATCTCTTAAACCAGCTACCTTTAGAGGAAATTCAACAGATTTTTTTCCCCCCTGTTCTCCATGAACTGATTTGCTGCCCTAATAATGTGGCATAACTAAATGACCAGGGGAAAATCAAACTTAGCTTTAGTTTTAACTTAGTCTAGTGCTATAATTGCTATAATTGCAATATATGCTATAATTGGACTAAATACGACAGTGTTTTCCTGTAGGACATTATTTCACTTGATAGAAAAAAGGAATGTATACAGTTCAGTAACTAAAAAAAGAAAGGGGAATACATAAGTAACACTTAATAGCCAACTTGTAATTGTCATGCTTTCCTTTTCTGTCTCTTCAGAGCATAACTCTTAGCATAGTTTAATGTAATGAAGCGAAGAAAAAGAAAAACACTATAAAAGGAATAATCTATTTCTTCCTATTAGGAATTAACTTTAATTCCCATTCAATTAGGCTGTCCATTCACATGGTCTAGTTGAGCCATTGGCACACATTATCTAGCTTTTTTCTTTTTAAAGATTAATAAAATACAGTCTGCCATTTTTTTCTACATGTTTGTCTTTGAAACTTTTGTTTATTGATAACCTGTTGGCCTCCTTAGTTCCAGTGAGGTTAGCAGAGCGCTTATGTAAGCAGACCAGTGATAAATCATAAGGCTAGCTATCCTATTTTTAGAGGCTCCCTGAATCCAGGCTCAGTCTGGATTAATGACACTTAAAGCCCGAAAAAAAAGATGACAGTGAAGTTGAAAGGAAAAGGCCGAGCAAATAAAAATTGAGAGCAGAAGGCCAGGAGGGATATTTCAAAATACATTTATGTGCTGTTAATCTGCTTTGTCAAATAGATTTTGGAGAAAGTGCGGTTATTGCCTGGGTCTCTGATGCTTTTATTTTGACCATTCTCTTCTTAATCCCCCCAGCCTCATGGAAGTGCAATACCAAACCACTGCAGCATGCCTCATATTTTCATTTACAAAGGCAACAAGTCCAATCTTGTGAATGATGTCAGCATTGCCTCTTTTCAGCCTTTACCAAAACCAAAATCTCTGCCTGTCTCTCTTTCATTTGCAGTGGGCTAATTTTCACTGTTATCTTTGTCCTCTGTAGTTCAGTTACATTGGTTAAGCCTGTTTGCTCCTTCTCAGGAAGAAAGACAACATTTCTGCGTTACATACTGTGACCACCTGTCTGAATGATACCAACCTTTGTAATGGCTGCTATTAGTTGATACCACTTGAACAGATATAGAGTGGGCTGCTGTCACCTCATTTTATCTGATCATGCCACTTTGCTGAACGAATTTTATTGGGCAGAGTGTTTCCACTTTGACATAGAAATACAAAATATCCATGTGAACATGCTTGAGGTACGGTGGTTACATAAAGAAGATGATTTTTGTCTTTTGGACAAAAGTGCTGATTCACCGTGTTGTTTTGTTTCAACACACTTTCATCAGGTTTAGGCACCAAAACTTCATTTCATTCACATTTCATAGATATATTAAACTAAACTAAATCTTTTATTTTCATGTTTGTGCATCCTATACAAAACTCCTGAAATGTAATCAAATCTGAATCTGGAACATAAACATTTAGTAACTATTCAGATATTAAAATTAAAAATGTTTCCTTTTTATGGCATCTAGTCTGCTTTATGCTGCTGTGAAGACATATTTACTGTTGCAGTTGGTACCACGCGTTTCCAAAAACCAGTTTTTCACATGGAAGGGACCTCAAAAGTCACATGTTCTTGAAGCAGGAACTTCAAGTGGACATGAACAGAGAGCTGAAGGGCTAATAGAGAAAAGGAGTAAAATCCTCATTCACTTCACTAAGGTTAAGGAGTTTTATGGTAATTCCAAAAAGTAGAGAAGGGATTTAGAGGGTATCCAAAAACTGCCAACTAAAAAACGTATTACAGTAGTAAATGTCTCCTGGTAGCCCTCAACTAAAAATCCACTTAATCATTTCTGAATATGCAATGTACTCCAAAGGTACTCAACTACAATACTCAGAGCTGTGCCATATTCATGTAATAACAGCCTGGCAGCTCATACTGCGGCTGTGACACATGGACAACGACATTCCCCATTTAAAGACATTCAAAGCGCACTGCACTCTTCCTAATGAACACTCATCAGTAGCAGATCAATAACCTTTTCTTCTCTTATTTCATGCTTTGTGTCTTACCCTTTTTTTTTTTTTGCAGATGTACAAAATGTTAAATAAATAATTTCTTTAATTTCTTTGTTCCTTTCTTTAGATTTCCTGTTTTTATTTTCCTTCTCTTCCTTTACTCCTCTTTCTTATCTTCCATGATAGAAGGGATGGTTAGGGTACTAAAGAAAAAGAAAGAAAAGAAAAGAAATGCCCCTTTCTGCAGTGTCAAGAACATGATACAGAGCTTCATTTGCTAGCTAACTTCGAAATTAATCATCACAAATTTTACCTGCACTTCATTACACAACCAGTCACAGTGATCATTGAGACTACTAAGCCTGCTAAAACGTAGAGGAGGGGGCCTACTGGTGAAATATACAGTTAAATCCACAGGTTTTTGGTTAATGACACATTTATTTGTAGTTTTGCCTCTGTACACCATCACAGTGGAGTTTAAATTAAACAATCAAGTTGTGATTGAAGTGCAGACTTTCAGCTTTAGTTCAAGGGGTTTGACAAAAGTATTGCCTGAACTATTTAGGAATTACAGCCATTTTTTATACACAGGCCGCCCATTTTGAGAGGCTCAAAAGTAGTTGGACAATTGACTGACTGACAAACTGCTAAAAGACAAAGTGTCATTAATACAATTCTCATTTAATTTGCTGTTCACTGGTACACAAATGTACCAAAATGGTCACTTCTAGGGTCAGGTACGGAACTGAGTGGCCCCACGACCACATGCTGCCAGGCTTATCAGCGAACACGGACACAGAGTGACACACACTCACATAGAGTGGTCAATAGTAAAGCTGTATATTGCAACAGTCACAGTGCCCTCTTTAGTGAGGCTAAGGGACAATCAATAGTCTGGTCAAAACCTCCACCTGAAGACCGCCTTGAGGAAGAAAAGGATCAAAGTGCATTTACTGGATTCAAAGAACTCGGCTGATTGTGGAGAAAAGAAGCATAAATAGCGGCGGCACAAAAGAAGCAGGTTCAGCCTGCTGAGTTCAGATTCACACCGGAGGCAGAACAGAGGGGAAAGCTGCTTCCTTTGAGTTGGCCATGTTAATGGAGAGAACACAGACCTGCAGGAAGAGTTTAAGTGTTGAGTCTATTTTCCCTGCACACAGCAGGTGGACTTCACAGAAACAGATTGAAGAAACACACAATGGATGACATACTATATATATATATATATATATATATATATATATATATATATATATATATATTTTTTTTTTTTTTTTTTTTTTTTTTTTTATTTCTTTTTTTTTTTTTTTTATTTTTTTTTTTTTTTTTTTTTTTTTTTTTTTTTTTTTGGCGCCATACATTCAAGCCTCTTATAAGACTAATTTTGATTGGCATAGAAAATCATGGTTTCTTCACTCTACCGTATACAACCTTTCCTGCATTGAAAAAGCTAAAAGGCAATATCAAATATTGTATTACTAAATTACAGCCACTGGGACTCGCTTTCTCCATCAAAACGGCTCTCATACTTTCTCAGGGGAAATAAAGAAATAGATAATACACAGTAGGTAACATACAGATCTACTTTAGGATGCAATTAAATTCTCCACTCTGTTACCATGATTATATGTGCTGCAACAATGGCACTTAAGACACCTATAGTTTTAAGTGCCATTTAACATATAAACTATATGGAAAAAAGTATTGGGCCAGACCTCTTAATCTTTGAATTCAGGTGTTTTCAGTTCCATTGCCACAGGTGTATAAGCACCTAGCCATGCAGTCGGCCTTTACAAACATTTGTAAAAGCATGGGTCATACTAAAGAGTTCACTGAATTCGAGCGTGCTACTGTAAGGATGCCACTATTGCATAAATTCATCACTCAGGAAATTTCTTCCCTCCTACATATTCCTTGATCAACTGTAAGTGGTATTATTGCCAAGTGGAAGTGTTTAGGAACTACAGCAACTCAGTCAAGAAGTGGCAGACTACGTAAAGTTACAGAGCGGGGTCACCGAGTTCTGAGGTGTATAGATCGTAAAAGTCGCCAATGCTCTGCTGACTCAATAACTAAGAGTTCCAAACCTCCTCTGACATCAACATCAGCACAAAAACTGTGTGTTGGGAGCTTCATGGCATGGGTTTGGATGGCAAAGGAGCTCTTGTAGGTGTAATGTGTTGGTGGCTCAGTCTATCAGTAATCTCAGTGATAGTTAGCATACATATGCTAAAGACACACTCAGGGCACTGATGATACTAATTTCTTTATTGTAAAATAAATCTGAGGCAAAGATCAAGAGGCATTACTTTATGAGTGCATGGCCATTATTTTATAAGTACATGAACAGACATATCAAGGGCAGCTGGGTAGTTGCCCCTCAGGAATGTGGGTCACATGATGCACTTTGAATGCAATTATTTGAATCAACCCTGGATATTGAAAGGGGGCATCATTGTCTGCATTAATGTCTCAGTGAATGAGACTCAATGAAACAAAAAATTAAAATGAAGAAATAAAAAAAAGAAGAGAGAAAAAAGCAAATAAACTGAATATTCTGCTTCTCATATATTACATTTATTTTAGAGAGAGAAATGTGAAAGAAGAGAAAGTCCAAAAAAAAAATTAAAGATTGCTGAGTTGAATTTAAAAACAAATCCTGTGTCCCAAAATCAGTACAGGCAAACACACACACACACACACACACACTCGTTTTGACATCTTAGTGGGGAACTCCATTGACATAATGCTTTCCCTAGCCCCTTACCCTAACCTTAACCATCAGAAATGAATGCCTAACCCTAACCCTTACTCTAAACCTAACCATAACCTAATTGTAACCCTAACCCTAAAACCAAGTTTTGAGCCTCAAAAATGCTCAAACATGCCTTCATATTTGTCAGGACCAGTGTTTTGTCCTCACAAATCACGGTTGGTCCTCACAACTATAGTTTTATGTGAATTTTTGTCCTCACAAAGATCTCTAAACAAGTATACACACACACATGCACACGCACACATATAAACTCCCATTTCTTCTAACCTCTATTCCTTTCTGAACATTGTTAAGAAAAACCTCTTTTTCTTTCTCATTGGCAGACATAACTTTCACAATACATAAACACCAAATGACTTCATAATACAACAACTGTAGTATTTCCCAAACATTTTGTAGCTTATGTCTGAGAAATCAAGAATTATGTGTGCTAAAAATAAAAATACAGCCAAAATCTAAGAATATAAATCATGACAGGTAAAACCAAGAATGGGGGAAAAAAGGGGCAATTGTTTTCTGTAGCATTATTGGGAAATTTGCAAGATTTGAAGTAAAACTATCACCCACAGCCCTGGGTTTTGAATGCTCTTCTGGATATCCAGCAGATCAATGCCAAAATATATTCACCACTGTAGTTCAGATATATTGCTCTATCTTGAAGTCATTGCTATATTTGCAATGTTAAATTACAGCACTTCTAATCAAATTCCTTGTGCTTAATTTATGTCCAGCTTTGAATATTTCCTTGATTTTCTTCATCTGTTTTTACAAAAAAAGTTTCCAATTTCCATATTTACTTTGAATCCATATTGTTATTGTTATATATTGTTTATTGGGTTTTTATTAATCCCATTTTGTCTTCATCTGGGATTAACATTAACAGTTACTCTCCTTCCTCAGTTGCTTTTAATTGCATACAACTATTCTTCCATTTCTTGTGTTTCTAGAGGTAAAATATCTGGGTGTTTGTGCATCAAACTGTCATTGACTTCCCTTCAATTTGCATACAAAATAGAATCCCAACAGGCCATCAGCCATTAAACATCGGTATTAATGTCATAGCCCAGTTGGGTTTGCTTTCTGGAGTTTCCAAGGCCTGATATTACTCCACCTCTCCGGGTGGAGCCTGGATGCCACTCCTCTACAGAACACCTGCACCGCATCCCTCATCATCGTCAACACTTTTAAGGACCAGCCTGAACCCTCAACCTTCGCCAGATTGTCTGCTCATCAGTGCAGTAATCAGGCTACCTTTAGATATACTAGTAAGTTAGAAATCTTGTTACTCACCTGTGGCTGCTCTGTTTCTCGTTTCAGTTCCCCGTACCCATTCAAGGATAATCTCCCCTGTCATTTGCTCCCCGTCCCTGGACCTACTGGATTCACTCCTAAAACCATTCACCTGCC
>VUQI01035031.1:1948-29063 GCA_015106735.1 Paratilapia polleni
CTATGTTTGGGGGGGGGGGGGGAGGGGGGGGGGGGGGGGGGGGGGGGGGGGGGGGGGGGGGGGATTCAGGGCAGTGGATCATCATGGTGGGCTGATATACGCATGCTCATAATACACACGTTTTTTTAATGCACATGCACACATAGAAGCAAACACTACTCTGCACAAACAAAACCACAAATTACAAATGCATGCGAATATACAGTATATTGTATTTGCACTATATTGCCTGTGCATTTAAAATGAACACAAAGACACACATTAGTAGATATTTATACACAAGCATGCATGCATACACACATACACTCCATGTCCTCACTGCCAACCTCTTGTTACAACAAGCTACCTCACTTGGCCCAGCCAAACCAAACGTGGTGCCAGCGCCAATGCAGCTGCTGTAATCTAGGCCAAGCTATTTTTATAGCAAGCAGCCAAGTACAGGCGCAGGGAGCCAGGGGGAGACAGAGGGATGGGAGGATAAAAGAATGTCTACAGGGCAGAGAGACAGATCTACAGAGTGTAGGTGAGAAAGAGTGAGGGAGAACAGAATAGCACAGAGAGGCAGAGCTGGCATAGAGGGAATAAAAATAGTTAGCGGATGAGTGAAACAGAAAGCGAGAGAAAGAGAACAGGGTCCTGTCACATGCAAAGGACAGCATGAATACCTGAAGATGAGCACACACCAGAAATGACAAACACAAGTAGCTTCAATTAACACTCCTTCAAAGCCCCAAATGTTTTTTATCTGGTGGTTTGAATTCTACAGATGATCTGAGAAGATGAAATTTAAGGGAGGGATGATGTGGCTGCTGAAGTCATTCAAATGTGAAAAATGTTGATTGACAAGAGTTTTACATGACTCCTGGCAATCAAACATTAATTAACAGTGATAGACACAACTCCCAAAGGCCAACTCTGACTATAACTATTCTCTCCTAATTAACAAAAATGAGCCTGTTAACATGGGAAATCTGTACATGCAACTATGCAAGCAGATTTTCAATATATGTACTCCTCTATCTTGGGTAGAGTTAAGGTTAAAAAAAAAAAAAAAAGTGATGTCATCTACTTGCAATCAAAATTTCACAAGAGATAAGTCAAAATCTGTCGACAGCTGCTGGCATTTTTGAAAGTCCAAGGAAGTTTTCCTCCTAAAATTTATTATCATTAAAGATTTAGGGTGACAGATTTGACAGGAAGTTTTGACATCCTCAAATTCTCTGCGAAAAGCTGTCAAGTTGCCACATGACTTTGGGTACTGATGTATCCTATCCAGAGAATAAGGGTGCAAATATTAAATAAATATTAAATATTAATGTAGCTTTAATGTAGTTTTGAAATAAACATGCACCAATCCCAATACAGTCTATTCTCTTCAGATACCAAAAATCAAACATATAGTTAGACCAGTCACAATCCTGGCAGATTAACTGATCTCAATGCTAGCACACATCAGCTGAAGGCTCAGCTGATACTCTTATCCACATCCTGGTAAATCTTATACAGGGAATGCTATTTAAGCTGATTTATAACTTGCCCACAGTTGCTGTGCATCTGCAAGCCACTTTGCAACCCACCCCCATCCCTAGCTCCTCTTTCATACTGTATGTGACTGATGAACGCCATATTGGTCGTCTCTGTTCTGTGCTGGAGTCTTCTTGCTGCTATCGGTGCTATCAGCAGCAGCCTTTGCTCCTTGCAGGCTAGCGTCCACATGCTTGTAGTCAACGTGTTTTCACATCGCTCCATTTGAGTACTATATAGAGTCATGGTAAAAAGAAGGTTTTCTGTATCAGGACATAATAAAAATAATCTGATCTTTAGCAGGTTTTAAAATTAGGTAAATACAAACACAGATGAACTACAAAACATGACATATTACACTGTCATTATTTATTTAACAAAAATCAAGCCATAATGCAGAAGCAGTGTGTGAAAAACTAAGTACACCCGTACTGCTTATATAAGAATTAAGAGGGTAAGTAGCAGCCAGGTGCTGCTAATCAAATGCATGTGATTAATTGATCATCAGCACCTCTATAAAAGCAGAAGTTTTGGCAGTTTGCTGGTCTGGAGCATTCAGGTGTGTTTTAACACAGTGCCAAAGAGGAAAGACATCTGCAATGATCTTAAAGAAGCAATTACTACTGCCCATCAATCTGGGTAGGGTTATGTGGTCATTTCAAAACAATTTCAAGTGCATCATTCTACAGTGAAGAGATTATCATCAAGTGGAAAACATTCAAGTCTGTTGCTAATGTTCCCAGGAGTGGATGTCCCAGCAAATTCACCCCAAGGTCAGACCGTGCAATGCTCAGAGAAACTGCAAAAAACCAAGAGCTACATATCAGACTCTACAGGCCTCAGTTAGCATGTTAAATGTTAAAGTTCATGACAGTACAATTAAAAGAAGACTTAGATTTGCAAACAAACCGCAAGACTTTGGGAACAATGTCCTTTGGACAGATGAGACCAAAGTGGAGCTGTTTGGCCATAATACACAGCACCATGTTTGGCAAAAACCAAACACAGCATATCAGGACAAACACCTCATACCAACTATCTAGCACAGTGGTGGAGGGGTGATGATTTTGGCTTGTTTTGCAGCCTGGGCACCTTGCAGTCATTGAGTCGACCATGAACTCCTCTGTATACCAAAGTATTCTAGAGTCAAATGTGAGGCCGGCTGAAAACGGAAAGAATCTTGCAATGGCCCAGTCAAAGTCCAGACCTCAACCCCACTGAAATGCTGTGGTAGGACCTTAAGAGAGCTGCACATAAACAAATGACTGCAAACCTCAATGAGTTGAAGCAATGTTGTAAAAAAGAGTGGGACAAAATTCCTCCACAACAATGTGACAGATTGATAAAGTCATACAGAAAATGATTACTTCAAGTTATTTCCAGTTATCACTGCTAAAAGTGGTTCTACAAGCTATTGGATCATGGGATGTACTTAGTCACACGCTGCTTTTGCATTTCAGCTTAGTTTTTGTTAAATACATTAATGACATGATGCAGTATTTCACGTGTTCTCACGTGCTGAGGTTGCATTTACCTAATTTCAAGACCTGGTAAGGACTAGATAATTTTTTATTATGTCATGATAAGTAAAACCTCAGACCTGAAATAGGGTGTACTTTCTTTTTTACCATGACCATACAACTGTCCATTTTCTACATCAAGTGCTGCAGAACCATGATGGTCACAGTGGCTGTCATCTTTCTTACCACCCTGTTTGTTTACTATTTCCCATCCAAGAGTGACAGAGAGAGGCATCTTTTGAGGCTGTAGCCTTGGATGGTGGCATTGTAACATCTTAGGCCCAACAGTGAATTGCCGTTGTACATTAATATTATACAAATAATTATTTTAACAAACTAGTTAGGGCAGCAATGTTTATTCGGCTATTTTTTATGTATGAATCCATTGAACATGTTTTAGAAAGAAATAGCAGTTTAAGTTTTGTAGTGTAGCGCAAAAAACATTTCAATAATAATATGTAAATTTGTTAAGAAATAAAATAACAAAAGCTTCTTTCTGTAAAGAGTGCTTTTTGCAAACTGCATCACAAACATGGGAACTGACTGCACAGTATGTTTTTGGTTCACAGCCCACATCTGGTGGGCCACCAGCAGCTGTTCAGCGTTTTAACCCTGTCCAGCAGCTTAGGAGCTGGAGAGATGAGCTGCCATATAGCTGTGTGCGGGGGACAGAGACAGAGGGAGAGGAGGAGGAAGCACAGAGTGACACGTGCCGATGGTTCCAGTGATTGCTTTGAAATCAGGTCAAATCTTTGGATTGGGCTATACGGACTCTCCGACCCGCATGCAGGCATCACCCCTGCTAAAATAGCAGACACAACAAAGAAGAAAAAAAAAAAAAAACACACGGGCAGCGAAGGACCCGAGGCGGTCTCATAGACAACACTGTGCTCTGAGAAATGGGTGCCATTTTCTAAGGCAAGCAAACAACGAGGATGAAAGACATCATAGACTGTTCACCAGAGAATGGAAAGCTATGGGACTCTCACGGCAACTGAGATGAGCACAAGTGGTGCACTGGTACAATGAGATTGCAGACTTTGACAGATGGGTATAGTCCATAAGCAAACTTACTCTATAGCTTAAGATAAATGTTCAAAACTGTACAAATGACAGAATGCCTCACCTGCCCCCAGATGCCATTAACATGGGTACAGACAGTCAATAAGCAGAATGATGGAGACAGTGAAATGGAGACAACTACAGCAAAAAAAAAAAAAAAAAAAAAAAAAAGAAAAAAAAAAAAAAAAAAAAAAAAAAAAAAGCACTCATGGGAGAAAATGAACAATGATTAGAACAGAAATGAACAAGGAAACAAAGCTGAATGAGGGACCAAAAAACCTCCCCCCAAAATGTGCCATGTGCCACGACAAAACATCAACAAACCATCAATAGTCCTTTTCTGTAAATTACAACTGGCAGAAATCAATTTGAATGCCGTTCTGCTCACCTCTTCCCGATAAACACCTTTACAAACAATCTCAGAGGGGAGCTGGCTTTGCAGAGTCAGGTGGCACACAGCATTAAGGCATCAAAAAAGTTATGTAAGTAAACAAAAAGGTAAAAGGAATAAAAATGTGGGGGTTTATATCCCCCACATTTTTATTCCTTTTACCTAGATAAGATATAACACAGTCCAAGCTTTACAATATTACAATATATTTCACAGCATAAATAGAAAAGGGGAAGATAGACAGATCCAAAATTTTACTGGTTTTCATTTATTTCTCACAATCAGCCTTACTAAACTCCCTGTTTATTTATGGGTTTATTTCAGCTCATTAATTTTACACATTCATGCCTAAAAGCAATCATCTTCAGAACCTTCTTCTATTTCATGGACTGCATGATTGCATTTATTCCTCAATTCATAAGAGTCAGTTTATACTTGGCACTGGTTAAAAAGGAGATCATACTCTATTGTTGTACTGTAACTGCTATTCTTGCAATCACCCACAGAACATTTCTTTTTTTAGACTGATTGAACCACAAAATAATCAGGATTTAAATAGAATCACAAGAGCATGACTAAGAACAAATAACACAGTGTCTTACATAGCATTGTAAATCTTAAGAGTGTCATATTAAAGCCTTGTGTAGTAGGCGAGGGCGGGGCAAGATGCGTGTGTGGAAGAAAAGCCATCATTTTCATCAAAGCAACCGTACATAAAACCAGTCATAATCACACATCAAAGAGCTAAAAATTATTTCCACTAAGCTCTTTTGAAGGTGTGGGGGAGGTAGTGTACAAAACAGCAAAACAAGATTGTTTAACCATGATGAGGATATAAGGATGTAAGTAGATATATTTATTTTTGAGGCTTTAAAATATTACATCATAGGCTTATGTAAGTGGGTTTGATTAGCTGTGTGATTTCTTAAAAATTGCAGGGTGACTGAATACATTTATGTGTTAAGATATTTTTAATAAGGCATTGGAGCTATTACATTAATGTTCCATATGTTTCCCAAATGCAAGTAGAAGCACTGAGAAATAAGAGTCAATAAAAAAAAATTTTAAAAAGTAAAATCTTAATGTTAAATTAAATTTTTTAAAAATCCACTGCAAGTAATGAGCACTTGAAGTGACTCCAAGTTACTTTAGTCCAATTCAAAAAATGCTAAAGGCAGAGAAACACAAATGTTTGGCACTTTTATTTGATTAGTTGAAATGATCAACAAATGTTTCAGCAATGTGCAAAAGTGTCAGATAACCCCTAAAATCTAAACCAAAGAATGTTGGTCTGCAAACCACTAAAAACACACATGTACACACAAACAGTACATGTCAATAACTGTAATCAGTGGAGAAAACATATAGTAGCACAGAGTGAAAGTATCTGCAGCCCCCATCTTGAGAGATGAGAGGAAAAGCAACTCCACAGACTCCTCAAACAAAACAATCCACCTCCCTGAACCTTTTATAGAGAAGAGGCTGAAGAAGTGGGGAAAAAAAGAAAGATGTAAAAGCAGAAATACATACACATGAAGGAATGTGCCAAGACCTGACGGAGAAAGAAGAAACCAAGCAGGCAGGACATCTGGAAGGACTGCAGAATCGGCACAAAGCCTGTCCAAAAATAATCCAGTGTAAAAAACCTGGAGGATTTTGAAGATCCTGCAGTTCTGAAGGACAAAGTTGTACAAGAAGTTGGGGAAAAGCAAAAAAAGAAGAGCATCCATAGAAGAATACTGACCACTATAAAAAGAAAATCACCTAAACATATAGGCAGGAGCAGCAGGACGGACGTAGTCTTTTCTTCACTTGTTTCTAAGCCCTCTATTTATATTGTGCTATTTAAATATGCTAATCTTCACCTCTGTTCTCTTCTTTACCACTGAAGCAAACTTCTGCTTGTAATATACAATGACCCAAGCTGAAAGAGAATAGCAGAAATGAGGGATATGGCTCAGATAGAGCATAAAAAGACATTTGGACATCTTTTGGGAGGAAAAGCGCAAAAAGAAAGAAGTGCTAAAAATTTAAGAGAAGTCAGTGAAAGAAACCAGTACTATCCAGTATACAATTGCCTGCAGCAATGACTCTTTCAACCACCTTGACACTATGCCATATCTTGTGACAAAATCTGAACTGCAATAACGTTAGTAATCATATTTATTATGATAAATCCACATAATATCAAGGAAAATGGGTAGACTCATGTTACAGCAGAAATAGTCAGCCAATTCTTAAGTTCTACTCTCACACAGAATTTCATACACCCCAGAACATCTCTCCACTTTCAGTAAACAGCTAGGCTGTCCTTGTGGCCCATTGTAGAGCCAAAACACCCAGCACCATCAACAGACAGTCAGGTCATTTTACTCCTAAAGACTCCACTGAGAACAACCTTCTCCAGGCCTCCCCAAACAGTGAGAACTCACCAGAAATCCAATACAATAACACCCGTTTGTTGGTGTTAAATCAAAACTCAAATTATTTCACTATTATTCGATGCTGTTACATTGTGTTAGGAAAAAAAGGGGGTCTCAGATACTCAACAAAACAGTTCAGCAAACTTCAATTAACTAACAAAATTAACTCATAAAGGCAGTGCATCTGAGTAAATGTCAAACATATCTTAATAAAAGTAGTGAAAATTTTATAAAACTCAATTAACTCCCTTAAGCCCTTCTCAGACATGGCCTTAAGGGAGCTGCATTTGTTTGCATAGAGGCTTCAGTGTGTTTTAGTGTCACAGATTTCACACATTAGCCGGAAAAACAAATGGTTTAAGGTGACTGTGGGTCATATCAATACAATTAGTGGATATATTATTTCTCATTTGCATGCTGTGCTTAGGTGACTATCTCTGTAAATTCATAAAGGTGAAGCATTTAAGTCAGATAAGTGAAAATGAGCAGCTTCATTCCAAAAATGCGCTGGCTATTTTCAAATTTCAGGAAAGCTCCCCAGTGTTCTGAGAACACTTGGTTACTATGGTTACTATGCCACTCCACAATAATCTGCTAATCTGATTAGATTAGAAAATATGTAATCAAATTACAGTTACTAATCACCCTTTGTCATCTCCAATAGTGCTGGGGATTACAAAGGGTTTATATCCAAAGATATTCTTTTTTGTAAAAGCAACAAATCCTGACAGCACAGCAAAAACATCAAAGACAGGATGGCTTACAAAGGACTGTCTCTCACTCAGTCAAGCATGCCCAATATCAGATCCTAAGGAAAACTCTTCTGGCAAATTGATGTAACCACAATCAAACCTTCCCACCTACCTTATGTGTGTTCAAAATGTAATTTAGCTCTGTATGTGTCATTACGTGCTAGTGTACAGGGAATCGCTTGTCGTTCCACAAAGTGGATGATTGAAAATGAAAAGAAAAATCTTATTGAAGATTTTTTTTTTGTCTGAGGCTACATGCACACTAATATGTTTTCATCTGGATTATAAAACAACATTCCCAAAGCGTTCAAATTAAAGCAGGGTCAGCAGAATAAAAAAAAAAAAAAGACTTTGTTCTATGGATCAGAGTAGTGTTGAAATGTGCCAGAAGTTATGCACTTTAAAACAAAAAAAGATTTAGTACAGATATGACCTAATTTTAAGCTTGTTGTTTTCTTTCTTATTATGCCCCTATTATGCTTGGCCTGCAATTTGAACACAAAGTTTAAACCATGTAGGACACCCACTAGAACAGGTAAACTCAGAGCTCCTGTTGATCCACAAAGTGCATGTGTGGACCTTCGTTTCCATCATGTGCAGAAACACACGCGGTGTCAAACTGAGCACATAAGTGTTAAACTGTTTACAGTCATGTGCTTGTAAATACTGATCAGAATTTTGAGTGTTTAGCAAGTTACATAACTGCATTTTACTATTCAGTTTAAATGAAATTATCCTATTCCTTGTACTCCTGTTTTCTTGAAAACTGTACTCTTGCTTTCTTTTTCTTTTTTGCTTGCCCTTGCTTTTGAGTAATATGAAGTTTCAAACTAGTTAGAGTTAAGCTTTTAACATCTTCTAAAAGGTAAAATCAAAAAAATGTTTGACAGACTGTTTCTCTCAGTAAGTAGCCCGCTAAATAAAATGTCTACAATCTCTAGGGTGGGGATTATACTCTGTTGGAGACAAGGACAGCTGTAGACACCAAAACTGCTTGTGATGTTGGTACAATGTAGTGTCTTCGTGCTAGTCAGTGTGGTCACAAAAAAACTGGCAAGCCCATCAAATGTTCACCATCTGGTGACATGGAAGCTATAAAACCTGTGTAAGGCTTCCTGGAGGAGAATGCTACTGAAACAATGGGTGTGAAAAATGATCTGTGTGAGTGGATTGTTAAAATCTCTGCTCCAGCCTGTAGAGGCACTACATCAGATGAACAGTATCTGAGAGTCATGTCCTTAAGAAATAGGAAAAAAAATCCCGCAAAGACCTGACACAGGACCTGAGAGATGCATCTGGCCCTTCAGTTGATCCATCTCCTGTTCTCTGAAGCCTGATCAGAAATGGTCTCAGTGGAAGGGTGGCTCTTAAGAAGCCATTTTTAAAGAAGGGAAATGGGGAGAAAATGTTGAGGTATGTCACATTACACAAGAACTGGGCTGAAAAGCAGTGGCAACAGGTCTTATGGAGTGATGAATCCAAATTTAGACCTCATTATTGAAGCAGTGTGAGATCATCTTGACATAATGGAACAAAATGCAGCCAACATCCAAAGAAGAGCTTTGAATGTCCTTCAAGAAGCCTGGAGAACTATTCCTGAAGACTGCTGAACAAAATTACAAGAAAGCTTGACTAAGAGAGTTCAGGCTGTGTTGAAGAATAAAGGTGGTCATACCAAATATTGACTTTCAAGCTCATAAGAACTCTGTTGCCTTATGTACTGTATTTCTATTTATGTTTGCACATGTTTAAATATATCTTTGCACCTATTTCCCATTTTCCCAGCAAAATATAAAGATATGAGGGGTGGCTCAAAACTTTTGCACAATACTATACATACAGTACAGTGGTCTACTGTTAGATAGGAACACAAGTGTGCATGTACACACACACACACACACGCAACAAGGAAAACAATAACAGCTTTACTAATACAGCTGCAGATGAATTCAAGTTCTGCAGTGTAGAGATTACTTCATAAAAAATTCCAAATATTCTGTCATAGTATGCACGCATGATAGTGCATGATAGACTGCAACAATCATAACATATATTACAACATAAAACATGTAGTGATAAATCTGTAGTCTCAGTAGAGCTTCAAGTTTTACTGAAAAATCTTGTAGCTTACTAAAACTTAGTATAAGCTGTCACTGCAAAAGAAAACACTGCCATCTTGTCAAATACTTGAGTGCTTCACCAGCTCAATTCAGCCAAATTGTGCTTTTACATTGTTGTCTTTAACTGTTCTGCAAAATAAGCACACCAGGCCAGAGAAACAACCACGGTCAGGGTACCAGAGGAATATCCAGGCCACAGCAAGAGCAGGAAGCCAGGGGCACTCACTCTCTCTTTACTGCATCATGTCTGACCTTCAGCCTGCAAAGTACCCGCTCCCTCACGTTCACCCTCGAGGACCGACAACCAAAAATAGACTGCAGTCTGACACATGCAAACATATCACTACTATACACTTGCACGCACACTGTATATACATGCATTACACTAGAACAAACAACGCACACGCTCACAGTCACTTTACTTTACACTTTTCAAGGCCTCCATCCTACTATCTTTAGGCCCTGATGTTTCAGCTGCACTCTGCCCTGGGGTTGTCTTTCTTTATCGTCCTATATACATGAGCTACACTATCAAACACATTACACTTAAGTGGGACAGAAAGTGTCCATCAGGGTAGTTTTACTTTTCACATACTTACAGCACAGTACCATACTGCTAATGCACTGTTAAGAGGGTCAGCTTTAAAAATTTTGCAGTAAAGATAAAGTGGCGACTGTTAATATTTTGTTGACTCAACTGAATGGCCATTGTATTTTTTTACTTATTTTTTTTGTTAAAGAAGTTAAAAAAAAAAAATATAGAAGCAATATTCATGTTACCAGAGGTTAAACTGGGCCATAATGCTCTGGAACAGCGTTCTGGCACCTTCAATTAATGAGTAATTAAACCTGATAAGCATTTTAATACATAATGATATAAAGCAAGTTCATTTTTCATGTGGTGCAGTCTGATGTTCCTTCCAGCTGATGTCAGGAACTCAACAAATCAGAAAGTAACATCACCCCACGTGGTTCGCCTGCACACTCACACATCCTTTTTCCTTCTCCTTCCCTTCATGCATTCATGCCGCAGATGTCAATAAAGCGGCAGTCACGTTACTTTAGCATGTAGCCGTCAAACTGGCGCTACAGAATGAGAGTAGGCAGAAACGGTTACTTTTTTTTTTTTTTTTTTGCAGGTAATTTTAACTGCAGCATTTCAAGTTGCTCAACAAATATTGGCAAACACACAAACAAGCTGTTTCTGTGCAGTCTGGCACACAATGCATCTGCTAGCTGAAGGTACAGTAATGTGTGATAACTTCACTCTTAGACATGCAGAAGGATGGAGAGTAAAATTAGATTATTTTAAGAGGTAAGGACTGCTCAGCAATCAATCAATCAATCAATCAATAAATAAATAACTAAATAAAACTGGAATTTTTAAGTTTACACATGATGTCCTTATTAATTTTATGTTTTATTAATCAGACAGTGGATCTGTAGAAAGTTACCTGACAGTTTAGTGCTGTTTTGTGCAGTTAAACTGGGTAGTTTGCAGTACCATGGTAGCAATACACAATACCCTAATGGTCTATGCTGGACTATGTTGGAATGGTGCAGCACAAGCTGTGGTGTCCACGCTCATGTCCATTGTTAGGTCAAGGTTAGCAGTCACGAGTATGAATTTAAGCTGATGAAGCTCTTTAGTATCGCTTGCCAAATTTCAGATGTGTACTTTTTACTGGTTAAGGTCTGAAAAGCTGCCATGCTATCTGACTTAAGAAAGCAGTTAGCTAACTCTACAAAGAGCAGTAAACCTCAGAGTCACACCGGCAGGACAGTAACTTCCCACCAGAGAGCTAGTCCCACAAGTGGCCTGTGGATTCTTTAGTGTAACATGGACATTTCTGGAAAAATATGACTGGAAATCAGAATCAATACATACCAAAATGTATTGGTAAATAAACTGTAGTACTGTCAAGTGCTGTGTTCTGCCTTCATCAGGTGCGTAGGTGCACAGCTCTATTAAAAGTTAGTCTTTAAAAAACTTATGAGAGAAAAAAAATACATTCCAAACTTTGCATCTAGCATTGGGCTCAGACTCATTATCTCTTCCAATTAATCTAATCGATTCAGACACTGTCTTAATAAGACAACATTTTTCATACACTGGCTTGTGTTCAGTGAAGAAAGTTTTTGCACAAAGCTATACTTCCAAATATTGCAAGTTATGAAATTACATGTTATTTCTGATACTGATACTGAATGCAATGCTGAAAAATGTAAACAATACGCAGCACTATTGTTGAATTTTTCAAAATGACAGTCTAGTTTTTTTTCTGCTCTACTTTACCGCTTTGGACAAAGAAACAGACGGTGCCTTACAACCTTCCTTTCCATTATTTTAGGAAACTGACCCTTCGGAGCATTACTCCCTGATGTAGTTTAGCTACTAGAAAACATAATAAACTGTAAACACAACACTTGGAGTCCTGTTTATGGTCACTCAAGGTTATAAGTCCAATATTCAGTTAATAATTTTTACCTTGGTTTTGCCCCCCTGAAAATCTGAGGCTGATGTCTGTGGAGCTGCTAAATGCTCCACTCCTATGTTCACAGTCTGACACTAGACACTAACTTTGATTGTCCATCCATTTGGTGCTGGGTAGGTACTGCACTGCTGTGTGGGTTGTTCTAGCTTTGTTGCTGAAAGACATCTGTTTTCTACAGCTAAAGATGAGAATAATCAGAGAGGGAACCAAAACAGTAAAGCTGTGGGTAACAGTGAACTGACACATCTGTAGACTGCAGAGCCAACTCATAATATTCTGTTGGTTGGTTAGTATCAGTAACCTGTAAAACATTATCTATCACTGACTCGTGATTTAGTGTGGCTGTGGCCTCTAGCTGACATGATTCATTTAGATTCATCCTATAACAAAATTTGTTTGGGTTTCTACTGCCTGCAAGATAAGAGCATTTTGTTTGGTGCTGTACTGAGCTTGCAGCTGGTACTTGCTTGATTGCACTGGTTATGGTCTGATATACATAGCGATGAAAGGTTTGCTCTGTGCTGATTAGGCCTGATATACACTTGGCACTATGAGGGACAACTCATAACGGCTCCTCTGACCTTTGTCTTGATAAGCACAAAAACCCATTTGCCTCGTTACTTTGCCCACACACTCCCTCACTCCTTGTATACACTCACTTTCTGTGGGCGCCACACAGCAGATAATGAATCATGTCAAAATTAGAACCTACACTAACTGCACACTGCATAGAGCGAACACTGGGACATTTTCTATGATGCTGAAAGCATTAGAAAACAGGAACTATGACATATCAAAACTGAATCATTTGTATGAACTGATAAAAAAAAAAAAGTCCTCCTTTAAAACACTTTCGGAAGATCTTTATAGAGCATCCAAACTTTTGATATTTTTGAAACATTTAGCAAATAAAAGCCACTCACCATAGCTTAAAGGACGAATCTGACATTATAAATGACACGTAGAATGAAAAACAAAGCCCATTTGGTATTTTAATTGAGATGGATGATTTGAGTGCTATGGAAGATCATTTAAATCAGTAGTGCAGCCCCATTTTAATCATGACACTTAATAAACCTTATGATTCGTATAGATATGGGCTGAACATCCTAAAGAAAACAACCAGTTTTAAGGCATCTCTTCATTTCAGCCGAAAGCTGGTCAGAAGCACAAAATATTGCAGATAAAAGAGAAAGTGTGCCACTAGGTTTTACTTACTTTTTCACTAATGCAGAAGAAAGGAAAAGGCTTTTACAGTGTGCTAAGAGCTTCTTATAAATATGGAGGTAAATGTCTCTCTCTCTCTCTATATATCCATCTCGCTCTCTAAAAGAGCACAGTGTGATTACAGAAACAGCCCATCCCTTCTACATGCAGGCCTTTGAGAACAGAAGCAGAAGGTAATGTCTGAGTTGGGAGAAAGCCAAGAGCCAAAAGACACAAAAATGTAGGTTGCTATGTTCCTGCTCTTCACTGAGAATGTTGACAACAAATTTAGATAAGTTTATAGCAGTTAGGCAAATGCTGAAATTTTTCCAAATTTAAAACGAGTTACAGATTGTGTGTGTGTGTGTGTGTGTGTGTGTGTGTTTGTGTGTGGAAAATAAAACAGCATTGCTACGAGCCAAAAACAACCTCCTAAAAATCCATGTTCATGCTCTGAAAATATCACACCCAACCTTTTCTTTTTTTTTTTTTTAATTTTATATCTCATTTCTTCGTGCCCCTATTTTGAAGGTTTAAATAAACCTCAAAAGTTCTATATTTAGCGTAGCTCATTTAATTGAAACATATGGAGAATGCTCTATTGACAGGGTCTGACTGAAGGGTGTGTGGGTGGCATTTCCACTTAAAAGCCGGAGTGTGAATCGTAATGAAGTGAAGAGGCAAAGCAAAGAGGAAGAGAAGGGGGTGGACTCAATCGCTAGAAGCCATGGGTGTATGAACAGCAAACTCACAAAGCAGGAGTGATTCATTTAAAGGGATTTGGTGCATGCGCCAGATTTAGCCTCTCTGCTTTGCATTTATATACATAGAGCGGATCAAAAAAGAAGACTAAGGAGAGGCACAGAAGGGGAATATTTAAAGAAAGTGAGAAAGAAAAGAAAGTTAACAGGCAAGTTTGTAGATTGCGATCACAGGAAGATGAGTTTGATAGCTTTGGTGGACCTCACACAAAGAGTTTTGGAGACACAGTGAGAAGACAGGGAAATGTAAGGATGCCAGCTGGAAGGATGGAGGGATGGTAGGGCAGCATAATTGGATTACAGGGGCAGAAAATTAAAAGTATTTTCTTTGCATCCTCCTCCAGCAAATAGGATCCAACGATACCAAGTATTCCTGTTCAATTGAGCTCTGAGAAAGACAACACTTCCTAGAGAGGCCTTAACTGAATATATACAGTATGTGTGTGCATAGGCACAAATGCTTTTATTTGTGTCTGCATCATGTATGTAGGTTTTTGTATGAGGTCTGTAACATGAAGAACACACTGAATGATATGCTCAGACACAGACTGAGTCTGAGTATGGCTCATGATTCTGTGCATGTCATGCTGTAATCTGCTGCTCTGCACTCGTGTTCCCTGGCAAATAAACAGCAACATCAGGTGTGCATATATGCGTGTGCTTTTGCGACTGAGCAATCAGCAGCTCAGCTTGAGACCGTGACTGGACTTCGACAGACAGGATGACACCACGCATGTGTTGCTGGGCTTTAAGTCTTGGACAGGGCTGACACACTGAGCAAGATGACTCAAACATGCACAAACTGACACACCTAGTCACACAAACAAAAACACGGCCCAGAAAGCGAGTTTACAGCGGCTCACCCTGTGCAAGTCCTGTTCGAACACGGCTTCGTGGACGCTGCATGCAAAGAGCGCTGTGGGAAGGTCGCTCAGATCCATCATTTCCTCTGCCATGCCGTCTTGATCACTCTCCCCAAATACCATGTCCTCTTCCTCCTCCTCATACTCCTCAGGATCACTGCTGTAGGCCTCTGAGCCATTGCTCCATGCCTTTGAGCTCTCTCGCAGCATTTTGAAGGCTTTCAGGGGGCTGCTGACAGACAGGTGGGTATGACAGAGGATGGGGACTGGGAACAGGGGAGATTTAGGGATTGGAATTTGGAAAATAAGTTGACAATGCTGGCTGGATGTTTGTGTAAAAGCTAGGATAATATGAGGTGTTGAACTAAGTGTTAGTGATAGGATGGAAAGGAAAAATAAGATAAAGAAAAGCAAAATAAATGGGGTACATAAAAAAGTTTGGATCTTAGTTGTAGGTCAGTTTGCTTTCCATATTTTCTCTCAGTTCATTTATATCTGGGTGGGGAAAATGCACCATCTGCTCCCAGTCAAAAGTCTTTAGAGAACCATTTCATTAGCAACTATTTAAAGCTGATGCTGGCAGAAACAGCACCCTCTATATTAGGTAACCAGTTAAAAAAATTATTCCTTGCATCAAGAAAGAAAAAAAAAACAAAAACAAAAAAGAACCGCCGGCTGTCAGATATTTAGAATAACAACGACAATGAAGTTTGTTTCAATGTAACTTTCTTATAGAAAGACACAAATGGAGCAAACGAAGCAATGAACCCGTAACATCGCCTCCCTGTTATTTAAATGGTCTAAGAGGATCGTGACATCAAAATCTGCCTTGCGTGTACGCAGAGGAAAACCCCTGGATATTACGTAAAGCTCGTGCAAAATTGCGGCACATCACTCTATCCTTACGATTCTCTCGTTAAAGCACTTTGTTATCGACGCCAAATGTTGTTTTTCCATGCTTTCATAAAGCTGAAATGTACACAAAAGTTACCACACAAACACCGTCGCGCGCACGGGGATGAAGTTACTGCTTTAATTTTCCTCTCTAATCGGTTCCCATGCAAATATTTTCACTCACCTCACTATTGTCAGCGAAAGCGACCGAAACAACCCATTGCAAGCGGACTTACATTAGGATTTTCCGGTGACTTTGTTAAACGCAACAAATAGAAGCTGCTCGTGTGTATTTTGAGGCTGCTGACGGATGCGTGGGTGTTTGTTATTACTGGATTATTTGACTCTGATGCAGCCTACTTCAGCGTCAGGATCCGCAGGTGGGACCAATGAAATGCACGGGTATGCTCGCAGCGACCAATCGGGCCGCGGCAAGGGGAGGATGCTGCTCTTCAAGATTGGTGGCGACCAAGCAGCAAAGTGGCACAAAGCCCGCTGCTGTAAAGGGGTTTAATAATTTGACAAGGACTGTTCAGACTCAAATCAGTTAGTAAGAGGATCACTTTGCCCTCTCTCCTACTTGAGTTAGTTAAACATCTACAATTTTTTAATGTTTCTAGTGTGAATTACAGTTATTCCTCTGGATCCACCTGTTGCACAATCAAAATAAGGTACCTAAATTTTGTTGTTGCAGTTCCTCGGTGTTACAAATATTCTGCAATGGCTGTCAAGCCACATGAGGAAACATGTTTTCAAAAAAAACAAGCCAGGTAAGTTAGTAGTATTTTTCACACAGCAAATTGCCTACTGTTATAAGATAATAGTGGTGTTTTCATTGCCAGAAACGTCAAATAGAGGTATTGCTGTGCTCTATATGGACAGAAGTATCAGGCCACCTACACATTACACCTACAGGAACTTTTATGACATTCCTTTCTAAATCCATAGGCATTAACATAGAGTTGGTCCCCCCCCTTTGCTGCAATAACAGGTTCCACTCTTCTGGGAAGGCTTTCTACATGATTTTGGAGTGTGTCTGTGGGAATTTTTGCCCATTTGTCCAGAAGACCATTTCTGATGTTGGACGAGAGGTCCTGGCTCACAAAGGTGTTTGATGGGGTTGAGCTCAGGGCTCTGTACGGGCCAGTCAAGTTCTTCCTCACTGAACTCATCCAACTATGCCTTTGTGGACCTTGCTTTGTGCACTGGGGCACAGTCATGCTGGAACAGGAAGGGGTCATCCCAAAACCTTTCCCATAAAGTTCGAAGAATGGAATTGTCCAGTGTCTTGGTAAACTGAAGCATTAAGATTTCCGTTCACTGGGACTATGGGAGCCAGGCCAATTCCAGAAAAACAACCCCATAGTATTATCCCTCCTCCTGCCAACTTTGTAGTTGGCACAGTGCAGTCAGGCAGGTAACATTCTCCTGGCATTCGCCAAACCCAGACTCCTCCATCAGACTGTCAGATAGAGAAGCATGACTCACGAGTTGTTAATTTTCCATGTTTCCACTGCTCCCGAGTCCAGCAGCAGCATGCTTTACACATCTCCATCCGACACTTGGCATTGTACTGGGTAACATAAGGCTTTCATGCAACTGCTCGGCCATGGAAACCCATGCCATGAAGCTCCCGGCGTTTTTTATGTTGATGTTAATGTTAGAGGAGGTTTGGAACTCTGCAATTATTGAGTGAGCAGACTGTTGGCGACTTTTACACACTCTGCAACTTTACGTGGTCTGCCACTTCGTGGCTGAGTTGCTCTGGGTCCTAAATGTGCAATAATACCGCTTACAGTTGATCGTGGAATATCTAGGATGGAAGAAATTTCACAAACTGACTTGTCGCAACAGTGGCATCCTATTACAGTACCACGCTCGAATTGTGAGCTCTTTAGAACGACTCATTCTTTCACAAATGTTTTAAGAAGTGTGGCCCAATACTTTTGTCCATATACTGTAGATAAGAAGTGCCAGGCCACGTTTGAAGGGTGACATCAATGTAATTTTAAGTTCACTAACGTGAAGAGTTGTAGCCAACAAAGATAGCTGCAAATGTATCAGAAAACCCATAAAGCACAACTCTGAATACACCAAACCTGTATTACATTAATTTTATGACACAGGATTACATACCGCTGTATATTTTACAAAGGCAAAAGTTTGACTTTTACACTACCAGTGCTCTGCTTTTAAAAGCTATCCCAGTTTCATTAGAAGGCAGCATTAATGGTCACAATAACCACATATTGAACATAGTGTTAAAACATCTAGCCCTTGTGTAGCTGTTCTATTAACACTGATGAATTGCAGTGATGCACGTGCATATGGCAAGTGTCTGTAAGTGCCATTTATGCACCAATCAGTTCATGTAATAAAATTACATTTGAAAGACACTGTACAAAAAAAGGAAACATGGTAGTTTGAGCCACACTAACTACAGTTTTTATTTATAAATTTGGGTGCTAGCTATCAGAAACTTAAGTGCATTAACCTGAAAGGGACTACCAAAATTAACATGCAACTTTTTTAAAGTAACAAGTACAAATTAGAATGTGCACAATTTCACATGGAAACGCTTTTTATACTCAGGTATTAAACCATCATTAATTTTTAGTCATCCAAGGCATTATCAGTTTGATGTTCAAATTATTCCTACTATACTTTTAATTCAGACAGGCACTGACAGATACCTTTTAATAACAGATCTGCCACAGAAATGTATCACTCACCTACTTGCGTTATATAGCTACTGCCTATACAATAAATTATCCAGTTTCGAACTGGATAAGGCACAATAAAACTTGTTATATGAGAAGATGAATAAATACGTTACAATAAATTAAGACAATTGCACCCAGTGTTTGGTCAGATTAAGAAAAAGCAATAATGCAATGCAATCCCAAGAACAAGAGAAGGCAGAAAACTGTTTATGGAAGACAGTTAGAGGCAGATATTTAAAGCCAAAATGTTCCCTGACAAATCTTCTGAAAAAGCTATGTTATAACAATGGTTGACAACAGCCATGATTTGAGTCCTCCATGGAAGAACAGATCACTGTAGAACCCCATTAATGAGTGAATGGGAACAAAATTGCTTAATATTTGTGGTGTGCTCACTGGAGGTATCCAAAAATGATATCAAGTATAAGGTAGGCAGCTTCAGGTGCAACACTGTCTCTGTTGTCTCTGTTTCTCAAGTGAAGTTTGCAAATCCACTTAAGTAGTCAACATCTTCAGGTTTCTTCCATTCATTTTTGGAATTAATACAGTCGACATCTTCTCAAAAATGAAAGCTTTCCAAGGTTGCATTTTGGCTGAAAGATTTCAAAAAGGAAAGGATGCGCACAGGAGTGTAAGGTGATAAGAGAACACCTAATGGATAATTATTACTGGGCTGGAGGTACCCATCGTGGCCTTTCTAGGTCCTTGAATGTTATTAACTGTTGAATGGAGGAATCAGGAGCTGCACTCATTTTTAATCTTTCTTTAGGCCAGGATGGCCATGTGACGCATCAGGTGATCTAGGTCCGAGTGGTGGCGTTTCCAGGTTGACTGGCAGAGTAGCAGGAGCCACTCCGTTGTTGTTGACAAGAGTCCCATAGGAGAACGAACCATTGAAGTCTGGCTGAATGACCAGGCCCTTGTCGTGAATCGTCGGGACACCTGATAATGGAACGGACAGGTGAAGGTTCTGGCAGGTTTGATGACTTTCTATAAGGCTGGTGTAGCTTTAAATCTCAAAAGACACAACTTTGGGTGTTTATGTAAAATTCATACAAACCATTGCTCATATTCATAGTGACATATGGTTCAAATATCCTAGTCCTTTTCTTGGTTTTGGTGATGAGAAACACTCCAAGGAAACACAATGCAGATCTGTTCAAAGCACAAAATAATCGATTACAGCTTAAAAAATACAAAGTTCTACTGCTTTTTATAGTATTTCTAAAGATCTATTTATTATATTTACTAGTATTTGGTTCCAAATATTTCTATAGGTCTTTTTCACAGCAGATATTTAAACAGGGTGTCCTGTCCTATTCAAGTGTCATAATAAACCTAAAGACAGCATGGACAACAGCAGGGCCCTGGAACCGAAGCAGCCACATGAAACTGGAATTCATCCTTTGTGCACTTTATTACTTCCACCTCTGCTTTTACTGTGACAAGTCTAATTAAAAAAATGTTCATGATGAATGATTACTCACCCCAACAAAAACATGCAGATGTGAAGAATGTCTTCGTTCTTAAACTCTAAGTAAAACACAGCTCCTGAAAACCAGAAAAGAGGAAGATGACTTTTATATTGTGAATCTAAAAGGCGTATAAAAGAAGTAAAGCAGGAATGCTTTGCAGATTATCTATTGTACAGGTAATGAGTTGTGCACACAGGTTAATCCGGATCCGACTGAAAACAACACGCCAACGGAGAAACCCAGCAAAGAAGGATGTGACTCACCAGCTAACACAGCAAAGAAGGTGGAGAGGATGTAGTTGACACTCGCAATGAGAGAGGAGTCATGCAATTTACAAGCCTGGGAGAGAAATCTAGGAAGACAGTAATAAACAAAACAGTGGTACCTTAATTATGCTTACTTACAGGGTTGAAATTAAAACCAGCAAAAGTTCACTGTGTGTTCTTATTACTCATATTTGACATCCCAGCCACTCACTTAGCTTGGAAGATCGCCGACGCCACCATGCACACAAACATGACACTGAAGATCGGGTAGTTAAGCTGCATGGTGCCTTCGATGGTGAGAACCAACATGCCCGACACAGCCTTCACTGTAATGACCGTGACAGAGCCTGTGCACCAAAAGTACAGTTAAATAGAGAACAAACCAGCAAGTAAAGGCAACATGGAACAGCAGCTTTGGTGCCTTTTAAACATCCACAACGTGGTAATGTGTCCTAATAAAGCATGGTAACAGCCTGAGTTTAGAGATGGTCAGAAATTGACTGGTTTCAATGCAGGACACTCACCCAGCAGAGCGACCAGCAGCAGAATAATAACGAGGTAGTTAGCACTGCGCCGTTTGTAGAAGTATAAAAGCAGGCAGAACGTGATAATCTCCAGGAGCTGTCAGTTAGGATAATAGCAGGAAAAAGCACCAAATTAATACCATATAAACAAAACATGAAGCATGGGAAGGTTCAGTAACAGGACAATTCATCTTACAGCCAGAGACAAATGTGTTTGCTGAATACCAACAAGGATTAAAAAAGGCTGCAAGTTTGTGGAACATAATTAATGCATAAAGGGAAGACCAAATTAAAAAAGAAACAACAAAAGAAACAGAAGATACAACAGCCCTGCAGTAAAAGCCAGTTGGGTGGAGCTTGTCATCTCTGGTTATTATTGATACTCAAAGGTGTAACTTTCAACGGGGGAGCAGGGGAAGTGCCTCAGGGCCCAGAAGGTAGGAGGGGCTTAGTCAACATGACTATCAAATGGGCCCATGCTTATAGACATTACAGATGTCTTTATGTTAATTTAGCAAGACTAAATCTGTTCTGGGCTTGTGGTAGCCTAGTTGAAGAAGATGGTGTGAGTTTAGAGCATAAGCTTAAATAAATGTTCCCCTGACCTCTGACTGTGTTTGCTGTCAATGTCCAAGGTGCTGATCAAAGGCTGGAATGATACTATTGATATCACTGATTATTGCTATATGATATTATTTCTGCACTAACAGTGTGTGTGCGTGAGAGAGAGAGAGGGAGAGGATGTGAAATGGTGTGTTTGCCACAACATGGCGGTAAAGGCCTATCACAGAGTTGTTACGTCTGTGCTGATACTGCTTAAAGATCACGATGGTAACAGTGTGTGTGTAACCACTTTTTAGATGTGACTGTACACACATCTGAGTTCTCACACAGCTCTGGTGGGTAATGCTTAGAAAGGTTCAGGGCTGCTGTGCATGCGTGACACTGGCCCAACACTGACCGAACAACACAGGATATATTCTTACCAGTTTTCCAAACTACAGCCTCAAAATTAACCACAATGATGATTTATCAGCGTCTTTGTCCTTCTTGCAGAGCTGTGGTATTGCTTTTAAGGGTTTTGCATTAGAGGAACATGAATGGTAGTTCTATAGGTGTTTGGATACATTTTAAAGACTCACAGCTGTGAAAGAATATTTCAGAAAACACTATGACTGTCTAAATTTATTTATTTTTAACTTTTTTGTTCATGATGTTTTGGGTGCTACAGTTGTTTTTTGTTTTTTTTTATCCATTTTACTGAGAGTTGGTTAAAAATAAGAACATTAGATTTACAGACAGGAAGCATCTGAGAACTGTTTATAAAGACTTGGTAAATAAAAAGTACCTTACCAGATACAGGAGAACAGGCCATCCTACAATGTGCTTTACAACGTTGACTGCTGTAAGTTTTTCATGAGAGTTTGGTCCAAATGATACAAAGAGGTATGTCCCTCCTATAACAAAGATGTAGCCCAGGAAGGCCAGCCCATAATGCTCTGAAATATCAGCAAGTGAAAGACGGCATGCTTAGAATTAAAGATTATGTACCCTGTACTGGTCAAACTCATTGGCTGTGTAAGTTCAGTTAGTGGAGCAGCCAAAGGTGCCTGCAAGAATTTGCATATAATGCCACAATTTCAGTGTTGTTTAAATGAATGTTAGTGCATTGTACATTGTCAGTCACATGCTTATTCTGAACTTACTTGCAAAGTCCTTTGGTTGTGATTTCTCACGCAGGAAAATGAAGCCCAAAATTGAGCTTGCTGAAAAACAGTTTTAAAGGGAATAATGTAAAGTGTTCATTCAAATTCACCTTTTAATTTGTTGTCATTTTTTTTTTAAAAACAACATATTGTGGTTTGTTTTTTTTTTTGTTTTTTTTACAAAGAATATTTATCTGCAAATAACACTGACAATATATTTGGGAACGTGGAGTAAATACTCACTCAGGACAGACACAGCATTGAGAGGTGCTACAATAGCAAGAGGGGCAAATGCATAAGAGACGAAGTTTGCTACCTCCCCGAGACATGTGAACACAAAACCTGACCACCAAGTTTTAGTGCGATAGAAGGAACGCTGGTCCTTGGTTCCTGCTAATGTCACATGGCTGTACTTCTGCAAGTAAAAAAACATGCAGGTAAAACAGAGCTGTGACAGACAGTAAACAGAAAATCTACTGCAGTACACAGCATCAAGCAAACATAAATCAACCTTAAACCAAACTATAAAGGAAATATTATAAAATAGAAATACACAGAGGGATATCATGACAGTGGGGTATCATATTGAGAACTGTATATTACTTCTTCCACATAATACAACAACAGTGTAATGACTAGCTTTGCCCCAAGGGGTTATCCCAGATGCTATGTTGACACAGTGCACTGACATAAGAGGCGATGACAAACAGATAACAGAACTACTCCACAAATACTCCATACTATTGGACGAGACAGTAACATATAAAGTGTTTTTTTTTTTTTTTTTAGAGAGGAAGGAGCCATGTACCTGAATGCTTAAAGAGATGCTGACAAGCAGGTTTCCAAAAATTGCAAGTAAAGTCCCAATGAGGTTGTCCTAGAAAGAAAGGGGGAAAACATTTATTAAATTCATTTAGGTTCAATAACATGATGAAAATAGTTTAAATTTAGCTTTTTAAAAACCAGAAAAAGAAAAAGAAAGTTCACCTTATGCTGCCATAATTCCCTGTGGTCATTCAAATATATTAAGCGGACTGATAAAACCGCATGTGTTGGCATTTTTGTTTACAACATATGTCTCTCTAGCAAGATAAAAAGACGTTTTTGACTGAATTTGGATAAAACATACAAAGCAGAAGACCTGGACGTAGAAGTTGACCTTTAATCGTGAACAAATACCTAAATATGAACAATATTTGTGCTAAAAAAAAACACTCATAGTACTACAGCCAAAAATAAGACCAACAAGGATGTACATAAATGGGATACCGTCGATTACGCCCTGCCAACACTGTTACAAAACAATAACAGGAAACACTGACTTTGTGTCTTCTCTTTTGTTATAAATTGAATTTTTAATTCATAAATAGCACCGTGGTATGCGTTTCAACACCCGCTACGTAAGGAAAAGATAAAACTAAAGGATTACTAGAGGATTATAAAGTAGACTACTGTTTTTAAACGAAGTGTCTCACCGTGTAGGACCCTCCTTCGGCGCTGCTGGAGTCCATAGCTTTTACATTCAGAAGCGTCCTCAGAAAAATAGCAGATATTTCACTTTGTCCGGTTGCTTTTGATTTGACGTAAAGTATCTATCGCTCATTTTCTCGTGTGTTCATTTTTTTTTTTCTAGCTCTACACTCAGGAAGACACCATCTTTGTGACGAGAAGCATCTCACTTCCGGATTTAATTCACCTGTTTAGGCTGCGCCTTGACGCAAGACATCGCACTTAAATCACGTGACCCCGTGTACTTCAAGCTTTTATTTACAAACTGGGTGAGAGTGCAGCCGATAGTTAAGGCGTGTGTGGTTCTTATTATATGTAATAACTTATAACTTTTGTTAGTATACTTATTGTCGTTTTTGATGTCTTTTGTATTATTATTATCACTCAGTAGTACCGCGTGCGAACACTAGGGTGTGCCATTGAGTTAAGATTGATTCAACAACTTCTACAGCAGAGACAGAACATATTGCTCAATTTAACCGGCGCTCAAACGCCATTAAATTCTTTAAGTTTTGATTTAGAGCACTGCGTTACATCCAATAAAATTTTTTTTTAACTTTAATATATATCCATTATAATCAGACTGCATATACACGCATACGATATCACATTCATCTCTAAAACTATTTTTAAACAACCTACCAAAAGGAGCGTCTCGCCGTGCCATTATAACTGTCTTATAATGATGATTAACTCTAATGGTATGTTTTCTTTTCTCTTTGTGTCATTGCAGTAGTGAAGGAGGGACAGTACAGCACGTCAGCAAAAGTGTTTCTATAAACGTAGCTTTGAAAAAAACAAAACAAAACAAAGGTAGGTCAAGGGTGTGAGCTACTGTTTTAACAGTCAGTAGAATTTTTGTGTTTCAAAAGGAGATTCAAATCATTCAAATCAAGAAACTCATGAGTCATTGTTTCCATTTGCAATATTGGAAAAAAAAAAACAGGATAAAGTACAGTAGCTGTGGTAACTAGACATTTGTTAATCAAAGTTTTTTCTTATATTTTTGCTTTTTAATAAGTGAGATCTAACTTAAACTAAACTTAACAGATAAAATTAAACACTCACCAAAAAAAAGTTGAGAATTTGATATTTATATTGTCATTAATTCCCTAAGGATAACTTAAAAATCTTGATGTAGCACCAAGATTATGAATAATTTTAAAACTGTAATAACATTCACTCCTTTCATTTCATTTGCTAACCAGCAGAGGGAGGGGAAACACCACCGCTACGGGAATTTTGATGTTTGATTGACATTTAATTTCACCGTTTACTTACACTAACCCCAGACTGTAAATACTTTAATATATGAATATGAATATATATGAATATTTTCTGCTTCTGACAGAAAGACTACAGGAAAATGTCTTAGTCATTTTCTTCCATGCCTATGTGTTGATAATTTTTACTTTTAATTGCTGAGTTAATCGCTGCCCTGAATTGAAGTTGATGTATTCTCCCTTTTCTTCCAAGAAAGGCCATAAAATTATGATGGCCTTTACTGAAAATGTTGTGCATGTTCTTTTAGTGGATTGTTCTTATTGTCTTGCATGTTGTCACATCTGTAACTCATGAAGACATTATAGAAGTTGCCTCAGTATCTCAGTTCACGAACATCTGTAGTTAAAACATTGTTGCCTCACAAACAGCAAAGCTTTTCTTGCATGTCACAGATTAATGCTTCATTCCAGTAGCTCATTAAGGAATGAGTTGCGGGAATGAGACATGGCATTATGGACTGTAGCTATTTATTACACCGACAGTGATTACAGCTCACAAACTGTGAGCAGGTGCTTCATCCTGAGGCTGTTAACAGGTACATGCAGGCATGCAGGTCAGTTTTTCAACTGCGTTACCTCATGTAAAGAATGAATTATGATGTTGCTTTACAGTGTAAAGAATATATTTATGTAAAAAAGATAAGGACGGCATTACAGCATTATAAAGATTGTGACTTAGAATAATAATGCTGTAAGTGTCAAGAAATTCAGTTTTGTGGGGGATTTGGTTCTTTTTTGAAGTTTAATTTAGTTTCAATTATTTTTTTCATCTAGTTTGTTTAGATTTAATTCAGTTTAGTGTACTTTTGTTGCAGTTAATTGCAAAGCTGTTTAACACAATCATGTGATTTAAATGTAATGTGAAATTTGAATAAATAAAATAGATGCACAGATAAATGGAACTTGAGGAAACAATGTAAAAAAAATTAAATTGCAGAATTTGCAGTCACAATAAATGTGCACATACAACACATAAGGACACACTGATGCCTTGTTATTTTTAAATCTCTTCATCTTTTTTTTTTTATTGTTTATTGTTTTAGAACACACTTAAAAACATAAATACATCCATCTGAATGGTTCTTGTATGTTTTTTGATATAAATGGAATTCAAACGCCATCATGAATATATAATAAAATTAGGTTTATTTGTTTCTACATTTATTTGTTTACATGTGAAAAATGTAAATGTTCTACAAGGCATTTATTCACTAATTTTAACATGTTTTTATTAAAAAAATTTTTTTTAATGATTTCTAATCTTTTTTTTCTCCATCTTGAAACCCCTGTCGGTTTGAAATCCTGGCAGGTAAAGGTGTGTTCCTTTCTTAAGGCCTTGAGGTCATGCATGCATAGTGGGCAGACCTGTTCATTCCCACCTCTGGACAGCTTTGAGGGTAGGTAAATAAATGGATTAACAAGCTGATGTGCATAAATCACTGAATCAGCAAATGAGACATTTTGAAAGCATTCATAGCTGTAGCAAAAAAAATAAATAAATAAAAAATTCTCTTAAATATACCAAATTATACTGAATAAATTTGCTCTTGATTTATCAATTAATTAGCTCAATTTTTAAATAAAATGAAACAAAGGTGGGAAAGAAATTCATTATTAT
>VUQI01035032.1:23103-38212 GCA_015106735.1 Paratilapia polleni
TTTTTTTCCCCCCTTCCTCTTAAACCTTTTGTTTTTCTTGCCTTGTTTACTAGTGTTGCCTTTTAGTTTCACAATGTTAAACCAATAAAGTTTGAATATTGTTAAACAAATAAGTGCATTGTAACTTTTGATTGTAATGTCAGCTCCCCTGGAGCTTGTCATTTACATAAGTGGAAAGATGATACATGGGCAGGTCTTTTAGGGCTCTTGTTACCATGGTTACGGTTGAAAGGCCAGTTAAAAGGGGGTGTGTCAGTTTGTTTTTTCTTTCTTCCCCTTTGTGAGTATAACTACCACTAGGTCAAATTCACAAGGACAAATTGTCCAGTTGAAGAAGACGTGAACAGTACAGCAGTACAGTTAAACTGTGTTTACACTATAGGTACATAGTCGTATGCAGAAATTCAGCACTTTGAGGGTGAAAGTGGCATTATATGTAGATGTATGAAGACTGACTTTTAACTTTTGTTTTACATTTTCCTTCATAACTCATGGGCCATTTAAAAAAAAAAAAAACAATGTAAGAAATACACTCACTTGACATTTTATTAGGTATACCCGTTCAACTGCTCATCAATGCAAGTATCTAATCAGCCAATCACATGACAGTAAATCGGTGGGTTTAGGCATGTAGACGTGGTCGAGACGACGAAGTTCAAACGGAGCATCAGAAGGAAGGGGAAGAAAGGTGTGTTCTCCTGCCACTGGCAGAGAGGCTGAAATTTAAAAGCAAGCAGGATGTTTATAGGATGAAGGACAAAAATGTGTAATCTGTTGTTCTCCTAACTCTGAAAGTTAATTGCTCACTTTGGAAGTGCACATAACACAAGCACAAATCTTAATTCAGGTTCTGCTGGTTGTCTTTTTACTGCAGACCTGCAACACTCATTTTTCAGTAGAACAGGTCACATTTTTCATGATTGCAGAGTGTTAATTATGACAATTTCTGCTTCTCCATCTCTCTGCCATATACAGTCCGTATTGCCCTGGTTACCTCCCCCCCAGTATGGTAAAATGACTGGGGGAACTCCAGAATATATGATAGTGGTCTGCCACTGTCTGTTCTTCACTCTTCCTCCAACAAAAACCACTTGTCATTTCACCCGTCTGTACATACTTTAATTTAGCATTATAGTATGGTATGGTAGAAGTCACTGCATCAGACACTGAAATGGAAACCCCAGACTCTTTCTTCCACTTTGATTTAAATTTACTAGTCAAATGTTTTTAATTAGATATTTGAATATAGTCTTGAAACAAGTTTCTTATTGCTGTTGGTTTTATACATGTCAATAGTCTATTAGAATGGAGTCCTTTGTATTTCTGAATTTTATCTCGTCATTAAATTAAGGTCTGACCTGTAAGTACCATTTTACCCAAGCTGTATGTTTCCTGGATTTTCTGAAAGCTATGCAATTCTCCATCTGACAAGACTGAGCAGTAGGAAGTGATATCAACTCTGTTTCAATAATTTCTGCTTTTCATTGTCTCAAAATGATAATCACTTTAACATACACTCATGGCCACTTTGTTAGGTACATCTCTTCAGAAACTGCTGATCTACTGGGATTTTCCAACACAACCATCTCCAGGGTTCACAGAGGATGGTAAAAACTGCTGGTATACAATCATCAGTCAAATCTGATTTTAAAATGCTTAAAAAAAGTTAGCTGACTTTGCCACAAATATGTTTTAAAAAACAACAACTTTTTTTTCCCGTGGAAGTTTAACTTTTACCACCATCTTTGGTCTTGCAGTATTCTCCCATTTAATTCAGGATTTTTTGAGTCTCATGCATAGACAGTATGGTGCCATGTTTTTATGCCATCTTTTATAATGTCCCAGTGGGAAGTTGTAATGCTGAAAAAAATAAGTCATATTAACCCACTACAGGCCCAATAAGTATGCTTTAAAGTCATCAAATCACTGCTATGTATCTAATTCACTATACAGGCAAACTGACAAAGAAAAAGCTTTGCTTTGGCAAGCATAATATGAACACTTTTTGTCAATATATAACAGTTTGAACACATAAAATAGACATTTTATAGAAAAAAACATGTTTATCAATGAGCTGCTATATCAGAACAAATGTATTATAATGCAACCTTTTTAAATTGAATCAAAAATGTTCATTTTCTAATAGAAGAGTATCCAAAAATACCTCAAAATATTTCTTTCTGTTTAAAACTCATGCTAAGGTGAAATAATCCTGCTTCTTTTCCTCAGGTGGATAAAGATCCTTATTGAGCGTGTGCAGATCACATTTCAGCACTCAGGTTGTTTCTTTTCAGAGAAACTGAGAGTTACACTTTCCCCCAGGTCTCCCCTTTAGGCAGAGTCAAGCTTGTTGTTTCCAGACTTTATTTAAGTGAGGTGAATAAGCAAATATCCCAATTCACTTTTAATTGTTTGGCTGGCATTTTTTACTCTATTTTTTTTACCATCTTACAAACTGTTCTACTTTTGACCAGCTTCACCTGCTCCTTTGGGTGTGTTGCTCTGTTTACTTGGAGTCCAGTGGAAAAAGTTGACTCATATTGACACACATGCTTTCTTTGTGTCGCCTATACAGGATCCACCCCCACCCCGCCCTATTCGTGCCCTTGATTCCTATTTCCTTGTGTAGCTTGTCCTAATCAGGGATTCAGGACCTGCTGTAAGGCTCCCAAGATAAATCCCATGGGTCATTAGGTGATTACAGGGATAAGAGAGAAATAATGTACATACAAATAATTCTTTCACTTCTTCAGGCCACTAAAAATCCCTTGAATGAAGCAACTCTAGAGGAACGGTTCACAGCACATTTTAGGAAGTCACAAGCAAAAAAAAAAGTTAGAAAATCATTTTAGACTTTACACAGACACTCGCATACCACTTTGGCCAATATATGTACAAATAACTCCACAATTATGGCTGATAGCTTATGCTGATTTTCTTTAATTTTAGTTCTTATTTAGTCCCCTTTTTTACCCCAGGGTAATGAAGAGATCTGTTTTATAAAAGTAACTGGATATTTTTAAACTCTTTCAGCTCACTATCACACTATCTTTGGCCATGTATACAGCACCAAACCGAGGTAAGACAACAGAGAAAAATCAGCCACAGCCATCTGAAAATGCCCTTCAGCTGATACATCGATGCATCCCTGCCTACAATCATTTAAATGGTCACGACTTTTCTCGAAGTCTACAAAAAAATGACCCTGTATGTCATAAATTTTACAGTGTAACTAACACTTGCTCAGTGATTGTTTGCTGTGTTTATCATTTACAGTGTTGTCTTAACATTGACTATTTTCTGTTTTACAGCAGCTATAAATATGTTGTTTGAACAGGAAACGGGTACAAAGTGTACTGCAGATGTAAAAAACCTGTGAATAAGAGCCAAAGCTTCACATTCTTGAGTGTTGTCCTCCCAACAGGACACATAGTTTGTAAGGTCAAAGAAAAGTTCTGCTTATGTAGCAAAAACTGAAGCTCTGAAGGAAATCAGTGAGCATGTGCACGCTCAAGATGACGAAGTTGACTACACTCTTAAATAAGCTGTGTGTGTATTTTTGTTGAGCAGGCTGTTATTCTTCCAGCGGCCCCAGCTGAGAGGCTTTTCCACAACCGAAAAGATAAGAGATGTTTTTGGTCAGTTAAAAGCAACCAGCAACCCTATACTTACTCTTTTCAGTGGCAAACATTGTGCTGCTCTATCAAGAACATCTCTGGGCTTTTCACCAGAAAGTGGAGAATCCCCACCACACTGGGTGATGCTACTTTTGATGTTTCCTGTCTAAAAGCTGAACAAAAAGAAACCGACTGCAGGGAAATGTTAACGTAACTTCATCTTTCTCTCTGAACACTGCTATTCAGAGACAAGGAGGGGTTGTGCAGTCACAAGGTATCAAAGTTGCAGGGTCAGGAGAGTGGGTAGGAGTGGATAGAGACGCTGTATAAGTGGACATGGGTTGCGTCTTGAGTTGCCTTAGCTAACCTGATTGTTGTGTCCAGTCATGCTCTGTAATCTAATATGGGAGCGCAGAGAAACAATGCATTAGGTGTAGTATCTCTCTCACACTCACTCTTGCAAATGCCAGCTCAGTGCATTATTTAACCATGCAGTGAACTCTGGCTCATGCCAAGAATACCAGGACCAAGCAATGTTAGCTACATAATGAAATAAATGCAGAAAAAAAACAACAGCAGCCATCTGTTTTCTTCTCCTGTCATTCAGATCCTTAAGACAGGGAATTTGCTTATTTCAACTGCATGTGACTGGATAACACATCAAGACTTGCTTCTTCAGTTACTTGGGATACAGGGAGCGACTGAGATTAGGTCAAAACTTCTACTTGTGTAATAAACCTTATGACAGAATAAAAAATGTCAACTGAGGTCCGATAACAAGGAGATAAGTTGAGGAATGTTATGAAGCAGCTTCACGTGTGGTTATTTGTCCCATTATAGGTGGCTGACTCAAATAAACAAATATGAGCAAATGTGAGTGTAAGGCATGCAGCAAATGTGTCCTGTCATCTGACTATCAAGGACAAGGGAGCAGAGCTCTGTGGCAAAAAGAAGTTCCTCCAACATGCATAGAGCTAAAAACCCACATCCGTTTGACCTGTGGTCAGTGCTACATTTACGCAGCTGTCCAGGCCAGCTACTGTTTGGGGTGCATTTGATCCTTCTCCATTATACTCACCAGGGAGGCCGATGCTGCCAGCAACATTACAAAGTTAGAGTTCATTTATACATCCAATGGCATAACTTGCCAAAGGTAAAAGCCTTCAGCCTTTAAATATAGACACAGTCTAAGCACTGCCATCTGCAGGTTGTACTTGTTAAGTCCAAGAAAACTATAAATAGAAATATAAAATATGAACAAAAATAAATATGCAATCTGTAGAAATAATAGGCTTTATTAAAAAACTAAAATTACATAAAAATCATTTAATCCAGCTCAATAGCGTTCAGACATCTTATGGCACGTACCTCATTCGCATAATTTTTAAAATCAGGTTAAGATCAGGGTTCATAAACTACACCTTATGCAGGAGACTGTATGCGCAATACTTTATTTAAAAAGCCCTGTGTAGAACACTAATTCTCTAATTTGTTTCTAATAATGTCCAGAGGTTGTTTGACGAGAAGGGGAAACATTCAAGGAAGCAGTATTCATCCAGCTGTAATATCAAGGCCTGCACACTGAGACCATCATGTTTCCCAGGAGAGGTCGTCCTGTTTGAGGCCGTTTCTGAACTTCTGTGTCTCTCTGAGAAGCTGCAGGCTGTTTTGAGTTTGAGTTGTCATACCAGTCTTTCCCTTCTGTTTAGTCTTAACAGGAGAAGGAGCAGGTGGTTTGATCCCCATCACCTTTTTGGCTGCATGTTCCTCAGTAGAAGACTGGCTCTGTGTCAGTTTATGGATCTGTGGAGGGAGCAGAAAACATCAGATACTTAGACCTATTCAGAACATTTATGAATTGCCATCAGCTGAGATGGGAAAAACTGTAACATCCCCTACACAGTTTTTCCTGCATATAAAAAAACTTTAGTGCCAAAGGAAAACACCAGGGCTGTTTTAACCATTTTTTCTAAGTAGGGTTTAATTTCTTCACTCATAAATACATTTTTGTTTATTAACAGGTCAGAAACACCCAGAAAATTAGTAAATTCTTAAATGAGGTAACACCAGCTCTTTGACGTAACTATACCAGACCGAAAAACTCTGCTACAGATATGTACACTAAAATACTCGGAGTTGAATAATAATTTGTCTCTGATAAGGTGTTATCTAAAAATGTAAAATTATCTTGTTAAAATGATCTCAGAATGATCTCATCCTTCACTATCTTTAAGTGGATCTGCTCATTTCCAGCTCCATATTTTTATTCTTGGACTCTTCTTTCGGCTGCTCCCTTAGGGGTCACCACAGCGGATGGATCCACATGTTAGATTTGGCACAGATTTTTACACCGGATGCCCTTCCTGACACAGCCCTCCCAGGGATTTCTGTCTCCTCCTGGGCTCGAACCAGGGATCTTGCGAGTGTTAGGTGAATGTGTTAACCACAATAAAATAATCTTATCTTAAACCGATCCATGGTGGAGCCCATCAGTTCATCCACTTTTTGAAACAAGCCATTTTAGCTCGTCTCCCTTTAGGGCTGAGGTTGCTGCTTGGAACCCCAGCTCCTGCAACTGTTTGTTGAAGTGTCCTTGGGCAAGATACTGAACCCCAAATACCCCCATCAGGGGTTTGCATGTATGGCTGAGCATTAAAAAATGTGTCTGTGGATGCAGCTTGCAGGGTAAAAAGTGCTGAGTGCTTGGTGAGAATAAAAAGTTGCTATACAAATTACAGTTCATTTACAACGGACTAAACTAGGAGAGGGTAGAAGACAGAGAACACTAACTAACCTTATGAGCTTGATAGTTAGATTAGTAACATGAGTTAGCCAATATAAGAAATAGCTGGGCGGCACAGTGGTGTATCGGTCATGCTTGTCAGGTTAATTAGTGATTTAAAGGGGCTGTTGGTGTGATGGTAGATGGTTATCTGTCTCTCTGTGTTAGCTTGTTAAAAAAAATAAGCAGTTAAAAAAAAAAAAAAATAATAATTACCAGATAAAATGTTCTATGATCCATGTTAAGCCTTACATTTAGCCAGCATGAGAGCTGAACCAAACAGACATTTAGCTAAACCAAGGGTAAAGGAGTCTTTGTGCATCGAGTACATGAATTCCCTGAATCGCACAGGAATAAACTGGCACTGGATGGATGTTAAATCTCCAAACCTAGCTGTACACGTCATAGTGTTGTCACAGGGGTAAAAGGGTAATCAACTGATCTGCAATTGTCATAGGACAATTGTGTCATTGCAGTTATTTTGTTTTTTTACTTGAAACAAAGAAGCTCTGAAGATTTTTTTAAAATATAAATTTGACTTACTTGTAGTCAAAAGCATAAAAATCAAACGTAAAACCCGTACAATTTATCCAGTGGTTGAGATGCTGTAGTAAAACAGCTGTTTCATAAGGTGGAAATGAAATTGAAAATTCTGAAATTTTCAAAATTCAAGCCGCCATTAGGATTTTTTTTAATTAATGACTCCACTTTTGAAGGATTGTTTAAGTTATCTGTTCCACTATTTATCCAGGCTTGGGACCGACACAGGGAGTACACTAGCTCGTGATCCCCTGAGACTGGATTTGTGTCTCCTCCCGGTCTTCGAACCACTGATCTTTTGCATGTAAGGAGAATGTGTTAAGCACCACGCCATGGAGCCACCTACTTTTACAAACACTGATTTCATTATTTGAAACTTTGTGTAATATAAGCATTCACCACTGTAACATTTATAACAGCAAATAAGGAAATTCACAAAGCAGCAAAGCAGTTTTTAGATGGAAAGTGTGGTGCACTGAACACCATGTCACTTTACCCAAGCACTGGCAGCTGATCCATCGTGTGCACTGTGTTTTTAATACATTCTGTATTCGTTTGTATACAGTGTTGACAGTGTAACATACAATGTAAGGGAAAACACAAGTCATGCCTGTTGCACACCGTTTCAAGGAAGCATGATGTTCAACCTGGAAACTGTAGCTAAACACTGTGACAAGGGTCAGCCAGTTGGCAGAAAGTGGGCTTTTAGGGAGTAGAGGTCTTAAAGAGAGAGAAACAAAAACATCTTGTTTCAGGCAGAGGATAAACTGAGGCACTCCATAAAGTAAATATGGATTTTTCATCAATTGTAAATCATGCAAAGCTACTCTAGTGGAGTACCAGAATAAAATATGGAGCTGGAAATGAGCAGAATATGATGTAATTTTCAGAAGAAAGTGAAAACTTTTTTAATGTCCACATACAAAATTCTGTACAGTCAAGCCTGAACACACAAGAAGAGTAACACAGATTTTGGGGTGAAGGGGGACTTTAGATTTCTGCTGGCATACAGCACCTTTACACATCCAGTTCCTCATTGTGTTTTTGAAAATCGTTACAAATCAATCCCTTTAAGTCGTACTGAGTTACAGTTCACATACCATCCTCTGGTGTTTGCGGAGCTTGGTGATCTGAGATCCTTTATCCTCCATTCTGGTGACCAGCCTCTCCAGTTCTCTCTGTAGCTCCTGCCTCTGCTCCGGATGTTGGGCTTCATCGATCTGACGCATCAACTCCTGATGCTCACTGACAAAAGTGACAAATACAAAACAATTTAAACAAATCAAATACGCTTGCACTATATGAGGACAATCTTTTTGTTTGATACACTTGAGAAGGGGATACTAAATGGTACAATAACATACACCACAGATATTAGTCTATACCCACTGAATAAAGAAATTAAATAAATTATTTTAAAATTAAATAAAGTATTTTAAACTCATGTCTGCACTGCAGACATTCTTTTGCAATCTATTTAACATGCGCATTCCTAATGCGGTGGCAGTAAAAAAAATGTGTTTCATCGGTCGGCACTACTCACAAGCTCATCTGTCCCAGCTCATCCTGCAGAGCCAAGAGCAGGTCAGAGAGCGAGCTGAGTGACTGTTCAACAGGCAGCCTGTTAGGCTTCTGTGATGAATCAGAGGAAGATGAAGAAAAGTCCTTTTGGAGGCTTTTTTTGGCGCCGCAACCAGACCTGTGCAGAGCGCTCACTCGTTCGCACAGCTGCGGCTGGTGGTGCTTCATCATGTGAAGGATACTTTGTACGTTGGCGTGAACCGAATGGCTTGGGCTTGTCGACTAGGACAGGTAAGACGGGAATAAAGAGAAAAAATAAATAAATAAAATCAATCAAAATAAGAAAAACAAAATATAATAGATGCGGAACATGAGAGCTGACTTACTGTTCCCGCAACAAAGGGCATTTTTTTGTGCCTCGGACTGTTTGATAGCAGCTCGGTAGGTTTAGAAGTTTTCTGAGGAAGGAGACAGCTATCATCACTGCTACATCCAAAGAAATCTCTGTCTCATTAAAATAAATACCTGCAATTAATTTGTTTTATCAGTCAGAAAAATACCCTGATGGTCTTTTTTGTTTTCTTCTTTGGCTTTGTCTCTTCAGTGGTTGGCACAGACGGTCGAAGGCTGACATCATACTCCCTTTGCAGCTGCAATAGTAATAACAGCACAGTTAAAATCGATACTTCTTATTAGTATTTAGTAACAATTTGCCAATCGGCAGCTTTATTATTGTACAAAGTTGTGTCTCATGTAACTGTTACTTAACAAGTGCAATCCAAACTTTCTACAAAAGGGTAAAAAGACTCTGACTGACCTCCTCTGCCTTCTCCTGCACAAGTTTACGCTCATGCTCTTCTTTTAGTAGTTTCTGCTCCAGGATGACAAGCTTCATCTGAAAGTTTATCACAGCAACACACCCTGAAATAATGAACTTGTGACGATAAACATTTAGACTAATGAATTAAAGATAAACAGCATTAGGAAACTTTAAGTTACCTCTGCCAGGGTTTGAGTTCTGCTCAGTTTGACACACTCTGATTCGAGTTTCTCCAGCTTCTCTCGCTGAATTTGGCTGTTTGAGCTGCTCGTTTGCTCATTCTGCAGAGAAGCCTTGAGGGGAGCAAAAGGGACAGGGAGATTATCTGGCTATTTATGCCACTTACATCCAGTAATGTGAGAAACACACAGGCCAGGATCAGTCTTATAGTTGGGATCTAGTTTAAAAAAAAATAATAATAATAAATTTAATGACTTTTTAATTTGTAGTATTCCAAGGTACCTGATTTTCCATCAGGGTATTCCTCTCCTTTTTGGCATTTTCAACCATTTTCCTCATGTAGTCCAGCTGCTTCTCAAGAACCTTACAGCGAGCCTCTGCAGACTGCAGTTTTGAGTCCAGTTCTGTCACCATAAAGCACAGATAAAACTAATAAAAATATGTACAGAAAATTATTTGGATTTGTAACATCTATAAAAATATTTCCAGATCCCAGTGAACCATAGTGTCCTCTCTTTTTTCCCATTCTTCGTCACTTACCTCTCCTGGCAGAGTTATCAGTCCCAGGCAGGCTGGCTGCTGTCTGACTGTACGATGTTATGACTTGCTCATGCTTTTGAGCATCGTGGGAGAACTGCTGGTAGCTCTTCTCTGCTTGCATCCTTTCTAGCTCCAGCCGCCTAATTTTCTCCTGTAGGGTCTTCAGGGCATCAACCACAGCTGAAGTAGAGTAAACAACAACAGAAAGCACACCAGGTAACTGTAACAGAAGGTAGTCATAACAAAACACTGTATGAGACAAAAAGCTCATTATAATGCCTGTGCCATACCTTTGCTGTCAATATTTGGTCTGTTTTGGGAAAAGGGGCCACTGACCATCTGTGGGCACATGCTGACAGAGGAGTGTGCAGGGGGCTCTGGCTCTCTTGATGTCTGCAGTATCCTGTCTGGTGGCTGGTAGTAGCTCCCAATGTAACTGTTCTTGGAGGGTGAGTCTAAATTCTACAGACAACATGAGAAGGAAGTTGTTTTAGAAACTAATGAATATTTTCATTATCAATAAAAAGCTAAGTTTGTAAAATTATCGGCGATATTTAAAAGATGCAACAAAAATGTTCCAAAGCCCAAAGTTTTCAAATGGGTGCTTTTAGTGACTAACAGGACAGATATATTAGTATCAAAAGTGTATTTGAGCCACATTTTTTAAAATTTTGAGCCTTGAGAATAAAGTTGAAATTCATCATAGCATTTTGTAGAGGCAGCCGTGCACTAAAACTAGCAGTTTCACTTGAAATTACATTATTATTCTTGAAATACACTGCTCAACAAAATGAAAGGAACACTTGATCATCACAGTATAACACAAAGTTGGTTATGCAGGGATAGCAATCTGTCCAATAAGGAAGCACAAACCATTGTGAATCAATTTCAGGTGCTTCAGTGCAAATGAAAGCGACAACAGTTGGACTGGAGAGGCAACAAGACAACCCCCATAAAGGGAATGGTTTTGCAAGTGGTAGCCACAGTCCATTGCTTTCTTCTTATCTCTTCTGATAGTTTTGCTTTTTGCTTGTGTCCTTCTCACTACTGCAGCCCATTCAGGTGGCACAGGTAGTCCAGTTCCTTCAGGATGGCACAGGTAGTCCAGTTCCTTCAGGATGGCACGACCATATGTGTCTGTTACCAGATACCAGACTGTTTCACGAGGAGAGCTGGACAGGGCTCCAGAAGGGCATCAACCCAGCAGCAGGACCAGTATCTGCTCTTTTGTGCGAGGAGGAAAAGGAGGAGCACTGCCAGAGCCCTACAAAATGACCTCCAGCAGGCTACTCGTGCATTTTTCTGACCAAACTGTCAGAAACAGACTGCATGAGGGTGGCATGAGGTCGCAGTGTCCTTTTGTAGGACCTGTCCTCACAGGCTAGTGCCGTGCAGCTCGACCGGCATTCGCCAGAGACCAACCAGAACTGGCAGGTCCACCGGTTCTCTTCACAAATGGGTTCACACTGAGCACAGGCATGACAGGTGTGAGAGAGTCTGGAGATGCCGTGACAAACGTTATGATCCCTCCAACATCATCTGTGAAGACCTGACTTTATTCTCAGAATAGGATTTCAACTTTACAACACACTTCATTCTGACATAACGTTGAGAAATTGTGCCATGATATGGTTTGTCCAGCAGAGCGCGCTTCGACTCGATTGTTTGCAACACCTGTAGCAGAGTAACCATGACGGCTGAAGGTGGAGAGTCCAGCAGATGTTAACTACAGTCAGTAAACAGTGATCCACAACTTTTTCGTATCATTTTGAGGTCGATTAATCTATAGTAACTGAATCAACAAGCGTTAATCGATTACTCAGCCAGCTTTCTGCAACAAGGAGGCCGTTTCCCAAACAAGCTCACCCCTGTGGTCCTAAAAGCTCAAGATAGGTCCAAACGGCTAACGTTATGCACACGTTATTAATCCGATTTATTTACAAAAGCCACCCATTGCAAGTGTTATCTCCTAATTCGACTAGATACATGTAACAAAACTAAAACGGATACCTTCGCAGCTAACGGGCAGCTTGGCGAAAGTAAACAACGAAGAGCTAACGTGTTAGCTACATTTGCTGCTCACGGTTGATTAACGAATGTTACCTGATCATAGTACGTCTCCATTTTGTGTGCCACAATAGAAGATGACTGCTTCCAAACTAATCATGTGTTTATCTTTAACGCACACAGGCTCCTTATGAGTTAAAAATGATTTTAAGATGCTAGTTAACTGACTCAGTTGTCCTTTCAACAGCAGACTGTCCGGACTTTTTAAATTTCCCTCCTCTTTGCCGCTCGCCGCATTGTGGTTCCGCCTGCGCACTGTTTGTTCCTCCCCCGCCTCCACGGAGTGTTCCAGACTTTTCATTGTTGGTCAAGAAGAGAGATTTGATAAAAGGATTGATCAGAGAGTAAATAAACCTGTTAGTAAAATTAAATTATAATATCCAGTTTTAAAAAGGCCCTCTGTGAAAAAGTAATTGCCCCCTAAACCTAATAACTGGTTGTGCCACTCTTGGCAGCAAGAACTGCAATCAAGCATTTGCTGGCAATGAGTCTTTCACATCACTGTGAAGGAATTCTTCTTTGCTGAATTGTTTTAATGCAGCCACGTTGGAGGGTTTTCAAATATGAAAGGCCTGTTTAAGGTCATGCCAAAGCATCTTAGTTGGTTTTAAGTCTAGACTAGGCCACTCCAAAACCTTCATTTTGCTTTTCTTGAGCCATTCAGAGGTGGACTCGCTGGTGTGTTTTGGATTATTGTCCTTCTGCATAACCAAAGTGCGCTTGAGCTTCAGGGCACAAACTGATGGCTGGACATTCTCTTTCAGGATTTTCTGGTAGAGAGCAGAATTTATGGATCCATCAATTACAGCAAGTTGTCCAGGTCTGGAAGCAGCAAAGCAGCCCCAGACCATCTCACTACCACCACCATGTCTGACTGTTGGTATGATGCTCTTTTTATGAAATGCTGTGTTAGTTTTAGGCCAGATGTAACAGGACGCAAACCTTCCAAAAAGTTCAGTTTTTGTCTCGTCAATCCAGAGAATATTTTCCCAAAAGTCTTGAGGATCATCAAGATGTTTTTTGGCAAATGTGAGACGAGCCTTTGTGTTCTATTTTCACTGTAACCTGTAACCATATTTCAATTCAGTAATCTAATGTGTGGCCCTTCACTTCTAGTCCCCAAGTCAGTATGGCTGGAAAAATTTAGACACACATTCATTTTAAATGTATATTTTACTCAATAAAAGATGGCATATGTGATAATTTTATAGCCACACACAACCTCCAAAATACTCAGTATCATCAGTGGTACCTATGGGTTGGTGTATGTGCACAATAAACTGATTTGTTTCTGTCTGTTGCCTTTTTTTATGTTACACCAGGTTATGTTAAGTTAGTACAGTGTCTGTAGTCTTTAGTACTGTAAATCAATCACATGATCAACATTTGCACATGCAAATACTCTACTGCCGCAATAGACAGCAGGTCTGGCACCTCTCCTACATTTCTGTGTTGTTTTCTCATTTGCAACAAACACATTTGACCAACAGACCTGAATGACACTTCTTTCAGATAATTTCTTATGTTGATTTTAATATATTTCTGCCCATATAATGATATGAACCGTTTTGGTGTGCATTCTTTTTTAGTTAAAAACATATGAAATGTACAACTTCACCTTTCTATCTCTTTCTGAATGTCTCTGTTATTTCTGATAAACAAGTGAAAGGGGGGCTGCTGCTGCTGACCAAATGCATGATGGGAGATGTAGTTGCGAAGCGCTACAATTCAATACAAACGCTGAGCGAAAAAGAATACGAGCCCCATAAGCGCCTACCAACCAATCATCTGTCAGAACCGCCCTAGAACGAGCTCGGACTGCGCTGATTGGCTGATCCGTTCTGCCAATCATATGTTCACCCTGAAGTTGCTGCCTCCCATCGTGATCGTTTCTACCCTGAGACTAGCGTTACTGGACGGCGCTTAGGTAAAGCGTCCTGTAGCAGAAGACAAAGAACACCAAAGAATGTGGATAAAGTGAGTATTTTAAAATGACACGTTTTCTCTTTCACTCCCGGTGAAAGGTTTGTGTGTGGGAATGTTGTTGTCAACGCGGTGCTGCTGGACTTTAGTGGTGTCTTTGTTAACGGGCAGCTTGAAAGCCTTGACACGAACAGAGAGACAAGCAGGGACAGATTGAATGGGCTTCACTGAAAAACTGCATATTTTACTTATGAAATGCCAAGTTAGTATCAAAATAAAATGGCTTAGCTTTTTTTTCCCTCTCTCTAAATTCTGGTAATTCTGGTTGAACCTCTTAAATTATTAATTTTTTTTTTAGAAAGCTGAATAAGATATGTCCTGAGAGGGGTCTGGTTACATGTTGAAATACATGGTGTGATAATATACTTTTGATATATAATTGATTTTTCTGCACCATTGTGAGAAAATTAATGAGTATGTGATAAAATACAGTGGTTCAAAAACAACAATTGTTGACTGCATTTTATGTCAGTCTCATGTGATTGTCAAGAAAATTTAGCCACCTTAGGGGTAGAGTATGCACCGCTTGTTAACTCACAGGGGCAAATACAATGATATTTACCAGTGTCAATGGCCAAAGTTTTGTGCCACATCAACTTTGCACTGGCTAAATGTTCAGTGATGAAGTGTGAAAGAGTTTTAAGTATTTATGATTAATATTTATGTATAATTTTCCTTGTTTTCTTCCCAAAATCAAAACAAACATCTAAAAATATTGTTATAGGCATCAACTATCAGCCACATTGTTATTTTAAACATCAGTAACGTATTGACCCAAAGTTTCACACTCAGTGCATTCCTAGAACCATAGTAGTAGTATAGTATAAGAATGTTATAGTTAGAGGATCTACAGATATCGCTCCCCCTGGTACTGAACAGTTGATGTACTTGTGGGCACTCCTATGTTTTCCCTGGTAGACACCAGGGGACCCATGAACCAAAGGCCATAGTCCTTACTGCAGTAGCCTGGGTTTGATGCGGTGTGTCACTCATCCTCTCTCTCTCCACTTTCCTCTCTGCTCTACACTGTCCTATCTAATAAAGGCCTAAAATGCAAAA
>VUQI01035032.1:38232-50003 GCA_015106735.1 Paratilapia polleni
ACAGAGTCCTAAAATGCAAAAAAAAAAAAAAAAAAGATATGTGATATGTAATAGCAACCCCATATCCAAATTACAGCAAATGCATTTTTCAAACTGAAATTTCATATAATGAGATATGTGCTGATAAATCTGTGTCTTTTATAAGTTGGCCACATTATTGGTTAGGCTTAAATTCTTCTGATGCTGTATCTAAAACATAATGCACATGCATGAACAAACAAACTGACAAAGGTGATGTAAGACTGTTTTCGTGTGGTGTTTATCTGTAGCCTTTTGTAAGACAGCACAAACAGTAGTCCCACATAAATCGATGGAGGTGCAGGACCAGGAGTCTCTGGGGAGATGGGATGGGCTGGGCAGCCGGGATGCCGGCTCCAGAGCTGAAGCAATGGAGAGCATCTGCCAGGAGGTCATGAGGAAAGTGGAAGGCATTGGGCCTATACCAACGGTGGCCCCTTCGCCCCCGGCCTTGGGAAGTCCTCCCAACAGTGACCTGAATGACGTCTTGGCTCACCTCCTCATGCTCTCCAAACAGTGTCCTTTTGAAGATGTCAGGGAGCGATGCGCTCAGCTTCTACAAGCCATCCAGGTAGGAGAGTTGTGTTGTTATTTTTTTGTTGTTTGTTTTTTCATGATGGTGAGCTGTGCTGCATTAAGTTGCACCCGCCTGTGGTATGTCCTTCAGAGCCAGTGTTTATTGTATTGTTCTGCTGCCATCTGCCATCTCCCTCTCTTCACCTCTTCATAAGCATTGCAAACATTGTGGTTTAGTCAAAAGCTCGCTGTGACTGTGTGGTTTATCAAAGGGATTAGAGTCAATCACACAATGAAACATCCAAATACACTCGTCTGAACCTTTAACCCCCCCCATCAATAAATTATTAAGCGAGACTCAAACTAAACACATAATTGTTCAACTTTACTAGATGTAAAACTAGACGTAAGATTTAAGGTTTTGTATTACAGCATCTGAAAGCAAATTTGTTTGGCTCGCGACTTTATTATAAGTTTTTAAATTCACATTCGCCCACTGACTTCTTCCAATAAAAATATTGACACTGCACATAATGTATGTGGGCATTCTCAGAGAGTTAAGACGTATTTACTGAAAATATTAAGTAATGGCCTTCATTATAAACACAACACTGACGTGGCACACAGCATTTCCTCCATGTTTTTTTTTTTTTAACTCAAGCTTTTTCATCCCAATCAGTATAGTCTGTCATTGCTTTTGGTGATTTTTATTATGCCCTGGTCATTGCTGTGTGGCAGGTGTCAGTGCATTGAGAAGTATATTATGTCAATGGGGGTGATCTGAATCAGACATGACACTCATTGAATCTTGAACTGAAATCTGTGACAGCAAAGATGGTGGATTATGGAGGAAAAAAAAATAATTTTAACACCTTAATTTGGGGTAAAGTGGTCAAATCTTTACATTTTTTTGTTTTTGTTTTTTTGTTAATCTGGTGACTCTATACAAATAGTTTATGTCCCAGTGACCACTGAAATTAAAAATAATCTAATTATAATGATAATGATTGTTTTTAAAATTTTGGTCATTATTTACAGTTTTTTGAAGACATCAACAACAAAAAAAAAATGCCCATAAGATTAAATAAATGACAGCAAAGAACTGAATTAAATGGAAAGAACACAAATCACTGACCCAAAAGGTGTAGGCTGAAGCTGTAGCTTATTACACCTACCCTTTTTATGTAGCATACCCTTAGATAATGATTGAAAATATCTGCCTGGAGGTATTTCAAGATGGCTGTCGAGTGGTAACATTGGTTAAATGGCAATACCTGGTCTTACAATCTGCTAACATAAATATTGTATCCTTACGTCAACTAAAACAGTGCCAGTGCCACCAGTATCACATGTATTCTTTATTTTACTGTTATGTTTTGCATTAATGTCACTAATGTCAACCTCAAATTTGATGTGGTCATTTTAGATTGTTGCAAGATCTTTATGAACCAGCTCCCTTTTCTGGTCTCTACTAAAAATTTCTAAAGAAGTCACACATATACATTCACAGCCACTTTATTAGGCACACATGTTCAGCCGGGTGTTAATGCAAATATCTAATCAGCGAATCACATGGCAGCAACTCAGTTCATTTAGGCATGTAGACATGGTAAAGACAACCTGCTAAAGTTCAAACTGAGCCTCAGAATGGGGAAGAAAGGTGATTTAAGTGACTTTAAACATGGCCTGGTTGTTGCCTGAGTATTTCAGAAACTGATGATCTACTGGGATTTTCCCACACAACCATTTCTAGGGTTTACAGAGAATGGTCCAAAAAAGAGAAAATATCCAGTGATTGGCAGTTCTCTGGGTGAAAATGCCTTGTTGATGTCAGAGGTCAGAGGAGAATGGTCAGACTGCTTCAAGCTGATAGGAAGGCAACAGTAACTCAAATAACCACTCGTTATTACCAAGGTATGCAGAAGAGCATCTCTGAACATGTGGAACCTTGAAGCAGATGGACTACAGCAGTAGAAGACCACACCTGGTGCATTTCATGTCAGCTAAGAACAGGATACTGAAGTTGCAGTTCACACACGCTTACCAAAACTGGGCAATAGAAGATTGGAACAATGTTGCCTGCTTTGATGAGTTTCAATTTCTGCTGTGACATTCAGATGGTAGGGTCAGAATGTGGCGCAAACAACATGAAAGCATGGATCCATCCTGCCTTGTATCAACCGTTCAGGCTGGTGGTGTTGATGTAATGGTGTGGGGGCACCATTCTTGGCACACTTTGAGCCCCTTAGCACCAACTGAGCATCATTTAAAGACCATAACCTGCCTGAGTATTGTTACTGACCACGTCCATCCCTTTATGACCACAGTGTACCCATCTTCTGATAGCTGCTTCCAGCAGGATACCACAGTATGTCACAAAGCTCAAAAGATCTCAAACTGGTTTATTGAACATGACAATGAGTTCACTGTATTCAAATGACCTCCACAGTCACCAGATCTAAATCCACTAGAGCACCTTTGGGATGTGGTGGAACGGGAGATTGGCATCATGTGCAGCTGACAAACCTACAGCAACTGTGTGATGCTGTCATGTCAATATGGACCAAAATCTCTGAGGAATGTTTCAGCACTTTGTTGAATCTCTGCCATGAAGAATTAAGGCGGTTCTGAAGGCAAAAGAGGGTCCAACCCGGTACTAGCAAGGCATACCTAATAAAATGACTAGTGAGTGTATATGTAATACATGTGTATATTTATAGTTAATATTATGTTGGGTTTATTTTATTTTGCCACTTTTAGCTGTAGAGAATCAAATATTAGGTTTATCCTGGCTTTAGAGTGGTGTTAGCTGCAGCCTTCATGAGTCCTGTAATAACAAACAAACACTAACCCCAAAACCTTTGGATGGCCTGACATGTTGTTATTCTTAGGAAATAGGGTGTTTGGCCATGGCTTTAGTTCCTGTTTGTGCGGAAGTGTTTTTGGAAGATGGAGGCGAGCAGAGAGAGATGAGAGAGGGAGAAAGCTGCTTTGTGGGTTTAGCAGTCTACCACAGTACACACTGTCTGGTATTTTTGAATTATGCTAAGCTGCATTTGCACACAGCTTGCCAAAGGCTGCATTTATGAGCCCAGTGTGGTAGCTGATGTAGTTGTGGTCCCACGGTGGAAGACCCCCCTGACCAACATACATACACACACACCTTTCTCACATTATCAGGGATGGAGGGGGTAAAGGGAGGGGTGCTCTGGCTCAGACAGCCTTTAATTCCAGCAGATCCACTGATTAAAGACAAAATCTTTGAAAACACAGACAGTCTTTTCCTCATGGAGGAAGGCCTCCTGCGTAGTGAGAATAATATACCCTGAAACCCACATGGCTCGCATAACTGTGGCTTGGAGCAATTTTCTGCTAGTTTGCTTTTGCTGCCACAATGTGCACATCAATCCTATGCATTTATCAAGTGTGAAAGTAACTCTAGTGATCTTTATTAAAAGGATGAAATATGCTCTCGTCTGTGGGTTTGGCAAGAAAAAAAAACTTTCCATGCACTGAGATAGATGATAAAAATAAAAAGTGTAATGCTTGTGCCTACAGAACATGTGTTTGATACTCGTACACCCAGTTAGGGCAATAGTTGGATATTTTGTGAAATACACTTCATTTTCTTGCTAATACTTGCGTAGATAGATAAGATTTTCTGCAAGTATATATCCAAAGCAAGTATTGGGAGCTGGACATTTAAGCCATAGTCTAATCATGGACAAGGGCATACTTTTCTGTTTTGCTCCTGGTACCAATATTTTTGTAGATCCACTAATTGTTGAGGATCCCATATAACAAAAAAAGAGATTTGGTTATATCTCTTTCCTGAGGTCAAAGACCTGTTTTGGTCTCTTTAGTTGCCTCGCTTGCCTTTTTTATGCAATCCCACTTGCTGTTTGTTCTTCCTGAATCTGCAGGGGTCACAGGTTCGTTGGCAAAAATAGGGTTGTATGCGTGCGGGGAGGGGTCGGGTTCCCAAAGGTCGTCCTTGTGTAAGGGTCTTCTGGGTGAACGGAGGTCAAAATCGCTTACCCGAGCAATCCTGCAGTATGTTCATCCTGGGGCTTATGAAGGCAATTGAGCTTTATTGATCTAATCCTTATGGGAACCCTGGAGTAAAGATGGGTAAACATCCAAACACATGCACATGCACAGAATTCAAGAGAAACAATAGCGAGTGTTTGTTCCGACTCTATGAAAGGGGTTGGGCAGACTCCATCAGCCGACTCTCCCTCTCCGGTCACCATGTTCCCTCGCTGGATGAAAGGAAGCCAGTCTTGGGCGGCTGGACAGAGACAGAGAGGGGTTTTCTTTGTGTTATGCAATTACACCATTGTGTTAGCCCTTTACCCCTACTTGAATTAAAAGCTACTCTCAAAAGATGAACCTGTTCTTGTGATGTAGTGCTGCTGTAGCGCTGCTCAGATTTAAAGACTTTACCCACGTCTGCACAATGCAGGAATGAAAAAGATGAAGTAACTCAGTAGATGCAGTCAAGAATGTACATTAAATACCAAGTGGATTTAGTGTCTCTTTGAATCTAAATGAGTCCGGTTCTTATGTGTTCAACCGGCAGTGCAGCTCGTTTTCAGCTTGTATTTTTTTTTCTTATTTTAAACTGAAATGTGTAGTTATCACCAATGTAAGGGTCCTACATCTTAGTTTCTTAGTATTGCACCTTCTACAAGCAACTTTCTTTCATTTTTTGAATCCAAAAGCATAAATCGGTATACCTGCTGTTTGTGGCTCTTTTTACTATTATACCATATGCTTTTCTGGAAGATCCCTTGCAGTCTTTTAAACACCCTAAAGGATGTTGAGGCTTTACCTTTCCCACACTCACTTTTGTCCATACAGACAAATATGTTGTAATATTTTTAACCAAATAGCCAAACTTCTGACAAACAATGATTTTTTTTTTCTGATTTGTTAAACGAGTCTGATGTAAAGCCAAATGAAAAGTTGCCTTCTGTTCATAGTATTTTTAATTATTTTACATTTTCATTTATTACAATAGATCCACATTTTTTAGTTGTTGTAAAAAAAGACAGAGGCAGTGGATGTTTAAAGCTCCTTTTTTTTTGGCATGCTTATTTGAGCTGATAATGGACATTAAGAATAACTAAGCAGTCTCTGTAATAAACATGTATGTGGGATTAATTAAGTGAAATGGCTTCCTGGAATTGGCCTCCTCCCGAAATAATTCAGAACATATGGAAATCTTGGTCGTGTCTCCTGGAGATGACAGCAAATATTTAATTATCTTTTTAGGACTGATTTATTCATAGAAGGTGTCACACAGGATTTAAAGGCTATGCATAGACCTCGAACTTGAGCTGTTGACTTATATGAATAAACAAAGACAATTCTCAAGTATATGCAGATCTAGCACCTACACCACAACTTCTTTAATGGTTTAAGTTTGAAGTTGCATGGTGGGTTGTTCTCCAACTGACTTCTCTGAGAATGTGTTACATAATTTGTTATTGATTGTGGGTGAGGCTTGCTTTCAGAAGGCTTGTTGTCTGTAAAAGCCTGCCTCAGTGGTGGCATGTATTTGGTGAGGCTGTATAAACAAACTTGACTTGTCAACCTTGACAGACAGGTGTGTGGACAGATGCAGTATGGCTTTTCTGAGAAGGCAGGGTCAAAGTCTACTTGTAAACTGTGGCATCAGTTCAGAGAATCGTTAAAACACCATTTTTTTACCTCACAGTCAAAGCGACAGAAAGTTCTGCCCTGATCTGTTTTATACGTCTGTGCATGAATGTGTGCCGGTTTTTGTAGTTGTTAGTGTACTGTACTTATCTGTATTATTTATTGTGAATGCCTACAGTCCTCTCTGTGTGCTACCTCTGCTTGCTTTGTAAATAAAGTGAGAACCAGTGGAGAGAGGGCCTTGTGGTCTGGACAGATCTGTTGGATTTTGGGCGGTCTTTGGCTGAATCAGGTCAGACAAATTGTGTAGTGAGGTGGGGGAGAGAAAGGAGCAGCCATGGTAGCAGGCAGTGACCTTTGGCACAGTAACTCTACAGTGAAGTGCACCATGGATATGGAGGACGTGATAGAGAAATAAAGCTACGGATTTACAGCTGCCTGCCAGCTGGGCAGAGTGGTGGGACAGAGTGGTAATAGGAACTGGTGGGAGTGGGTGTGTGTGCTGTCTGTGGACAGTGTGGGATGTCTTGCTAAGCTAGATGAAGCTTTATGCTTTGGCCACTTAAGGCCCTTTGTCTTCAGTTTTTGTGATGCTGAAGATGCTGGAGATGATCGTGGCACTATGATGTAGCTCTTACTTGAGTAAAAAAAAAAAAAAAATCAAAATAAACAGAAAAACATATCAGCAATGCTTATTGGCTGAGTTGTTATTTTAAACATTTGTATTGGTGTCGGCCCAGGATCGGTTCACTCGTAATATAAATAAATGGTATTTTTGTGCCAAAAATGTCTGCTAAATATACTCAAACTGCAGAGTGGTTTGAGTATAATATAAACACACTTTAATTTATACTTAGTTGAAGTGCAAATGGGGATCCCCAACAAGATGTTTTGCAGATAAAATGGTAAGGGATATTTACCAGAAGGGATTTTTGTACAGTTTGCTGATGTCCCCCCCCCCCAAATTCATCTTTCTTGCCACGATATTAAAAGCCATTTCTAACATGTTAGGAAAGCACACAAACACACAGGCTCCCACTTTGATCCTGCATAGACAGCCCCCCCCACCTTCCAGCCAGTGCAGCATGCTGCTGGCTGCAGACACGGGAAGACTAGAGAGGAGGGGGCATGTGGGATATGTGCAACTAGGTCACTGTCAATCCTGTTGTAGGCCTGAATAAATGATAAAAAAAAAAGCACCATTTTCCTGTTTTAGTACACATTAGGAGATGTGCAGAAATCTCAGAAATAGTTGTAGAATAAGAGGGATTTTTTCCCTCTTTCATTTGCTCCCTATTGGGATCATCAGTCTTCACTGTAACAAGTCTTCTACTAAAACATGCACAGGCTGCATTATCCTGTCACAAAGGGAGGGATAGGTTAGTATTGGGTACGGGCTTTTGCACAGCATAAGCAGTCGTCATGGTACCAGTGGCATGAGGTACAACGATGGGGTGGGTTGGTTGGCACCATTACTTGGGGGTGGGGGTGCTGGCTCGTCTGCCATTAGAGAGAGATGGTGAAAAAAGGGACAGCAGCACAGGAATAGTAGTTTTAGACGAGAAGAGAGGGGAAGGAGTGAAAGCGAAGGAGGAGGTGGAACAAATGCTGTCATTCTATGCATTCAGTTTGACAACTGCCAGTGGAAAACTACTAGCATCCCACAACTACAAAGTGCTTCACTTTCAAGCCTGGCTCAAGACCTGAATATTTCCTGACAGGGTACAGATCCAGACCCTATGTGGATCACCTTTCCATGACCCCAAATCAGACTAAAGCCCCAATTAAATGATAATTTTCCTCATGTCTGTTGTCTGATCAGGCATGCATTTAAAAAGGTCACTTGGACTCACCCATGCACTTCAAGACTGGAAGGAGTGAAGGGGTGGATGGTGATGGGACACTTTTTGAAGGGGAGAAACACTTAGAAAGGCACATAAATAAAAGAGCTAGCAGCACATCCAACCAACTGAGTGTATGAAATAATCATACTCATGTTCTCCTGCCTTGCATTCTTGTTTCAACCTCAGGCAGAGCAGAATTTGCTGTGTTGCTCCTATCAGATGTGAGAATAGAGATATGGTAGTCACATGGTGCTGCTAAATGGAATAAACAAGTGTCTCTCTCTCTCCCCCTCTCTCCCTCCCTCGTTGCTGTAATGTGATATATTTTTAACGTGTAGAATTAAAGACTTCTGTTTCTTTACCAGGTCCTGTTTTTGTGTCCTTTCCCAGTACTTGTTTCACAAGCATGTGTTCAACTCTCTTTTCTCTTGGTATAATGTTACCAGTGGAAATTGAGGCTTGCATAACTGTGAATTCATTCTAGGTGTGAAAGATGGAAATCACAATCGTTTCACAGCTTAGTGATGCCTATCTTAAACAGTTTCATCCACAGGGGCAGAAGAGGAAGATTTAGCTTCTCAGACCCAATTTAACAGCAGACTCATCGTAGCATGAAAAGCAGAGGTGTAACTGCTTTTCATGATAGCTGAATTCTTTTCAAGGCCTCGTGTTGTGTATGTTGGCTCACTGAGAAGAGTTATGTTTAATGATATTAATGTGCTTTTCCTGCCATGTCTACATGTCTGCTGTGAAAAGATATATTTAGCCTGTAATCTGACGTCTTTACCCTTTGGCAATATTCCTTTTTCACTGAGGACGTTTGACATGTCAACACAGGTGTAAATAATAAAATCAGCAGCAGCTGAGTTCCATTTAACTGCTTCAGTTTTATGGGTCTTTTATTGTTTATGTTGGTTCACTGTCACCTCGTCATGGCTTACTGGACACTTGAATGAGAGAGCCATTGTTAAAGTCATTATTGCACTCACAGTTTAACTATTAATACTTTTAATACACTCTTGCCACATAGTTGTAGTATAGCTGTGTGGAGATGAGTAGGTAAGTTTTTCTTTTTTACCTGTCCTTTATGTGGGTATACAGTGTATGATTTTTGGGCTGCCCGAGACAAAGGATGCCCAAGGTGAAAGGACTGTGGCAATATCTTTGGTTGTGGTTTTAAAATGCCCTGGGACATAATTTTGACAGTGTGGGAAATTTAGGATGATTATCTCAAAGTGTTCCTCCTGGATCTGAGGCCATGGTTCTCAGCCGGAAAAGGGTAGAGTGCCCACTTCTGGGTTGGGGAGGAGTTGCTGCTCCAAGTGGAGGAGTTTAAATATGTTGTGGTCTTGTTCACAAGTGAGGCGAAAGTGGAGCGGGAGATTGACAGATAAATTGGTGTGGTGTCGCAGTGATGTGGACACTGCACCGCTCTGTTGTGGTGAAGGTAGAGCTGAGCGTGAAAGCGAAGCTGTTAATTTACAGTTCAAGCTACGTTCCTACCCTCACCTCTGTGTAGTGACCGAATGAATAAGATCACGGATACAAGCAGCGGAAATGAGCTTCCTCTGAAGGGTGGCTCTCCCTTAGAAATAGTGTGAGGAGCTTGGTCATAAGGCATGGGATCAGAGTAGAGCCCCTACTCGTCCACATGGAAAGGAGCCAGTTGAGGTGGCTTCTTTTGGGGATCTGACTAGTTCCGGCATCTGACTAAGATTCTTCCTGGATGCCTCCGAGGTGAGGTGCTTTGAGCATGTCTGACCAGGAAGAGGCCCTGGGGCAGACCCAGAACATGTTAGAGAGATTACATCTCACAGCTGGCTTTGGAAGGCTTCGGTGTCCCCCTGGAAGAGCTGGAGCAGGTGGCCAGGGAGAGGGTGGTGTGGGCATGCCTAGACTTCTGTCTGTCGCCAATTGGTTGATGAAGTCCCGTTTTTAAGCCTTGAGATGAGCATTTCTGTCATCGCCATCTTGGTGTTTTGAGAGCAGGTCTGATGAATGAGGGGTGAATCTGACTGTGAAACCGCATACTCATTGGCTAACGACATGTCTATCAGAAGTCGTTAGCCAATGACCACACCCTGGACAATTGTCCTTCCTGAAACTTAGTATGCCTAGAACTTAAAAAAAAAAAAAAAAAAATCACTGTGTTTTATTCAGTATGGCCCAAAATGAGTGACTGAACCCATAAACTCATGAGGAAAGTGTTTAGAGAGGTCAAGTTCAAGGGCCATTTTCCCACAGACTTCTATGGGACCAGAAGTCTTTTTGCAACCACAGTAATCGCCCCTTGGTGGCTTTTAAAAAGAATGCATGTTTAAGGCACTTCTGCGTTGGCTTCACTCTTCAGACCTGGAAACTCCTCTTATCTTATATATTGTGCAAAACAAAATGTTTGGAATTCCAGAAAAGAACAACATCGTGTTGCACTGCGGCAGCAGAAGCCTCTTTGTATACCATTTCCTCCAGATGTTATCATGACCACAACAAGGAGGGTTCAGCACAGAGAAAAAGCAGACGAATTACAGCAATGTGTTGTACATAGCATATATTTCAGGAGGTGCTGTCATTATTTACTGTGCATACATCACATGATATGGTCCAAGTTTCATTTTGCAGAGGTTGGCCCACAATAAACTTACAGTATAAGATTGCTGAAATTTTACAGCATGAAGATCCCTTTACGCAGCTGCATGTTTTTTGAATTTACAAATGCAAAACGGTGTGAAAATTTGCATTATTAACCCCGCACTATTTGCTGCTTCCATTGGGAGCAGCAAAGGTGCTTGTGATTGTTTTTGTCAATTTAGCTGTACAGTCCAGGCTGGGATGTGTGCCTGACAGTAAAACTACAGGAACTACTTACGGATGAGAAAACTACCTCTATAAAAAGGATTTACAGGTAACATTATACTAAATAGATGTTAGAATTGGTCATAAAATATAAAGCAAAGTACCATGCTCAGCATATCACCCCATGTGCCCTGTACAGTCAGTTGCTACTCTTGGACACATCTATTAACTCGTGTGCCATCTGTTCAGGATTAATTTGACTGAATTCATAAATGAGTGATGAAAGTTATTTCCCAGTGGATGCAGTATTTGTAAAAAATCAATATGGGCCTTTTATCCTTCACTCTCTTACTCTTTAATGCTCTGCCTTTTCCTCGATCAAACAGGACAGGCTTTGGAGTGGTTCTTCATGCAGCATACTGAGGGGCTGAAGTAGCTGTAGTTCATGTGTTAAGTCACAGGGGGGCGCTCTGTACTAGTTGTTGGCATCCTCTTGCTCTCATCTCATGTTGCTTGATGGGAATTTTCCATGTACTGGGCTGAATGCATGCAATGCTGCACATGATTTTAATTTTTTCCTTTTGCCCTGGTCACTGGGCATTCATCCAGTGTGTGTGTGTGTGTGTGTGTGTTTACATGTCTAGAGAGATTTATAGCAGTGAGCATGCAGGATTTAGAGGCATCTGCAGATCAGGTCACAAAGCATGAATAGCCCAGTGGCTGAGGTCCAGGCCTCAGTCTGAGGTAGCCCCTATTAGGATACAAACCACACAGGCTCAACACTAGGCTTAGCCAGCTGGAATACAGAAAATATTAGGGACACTTGTTCCTGCTTACATCAGGAAACATTGTGTAACCACTGAAGTGGCACAGCTCTTTTCTGTGTGCCTTTTTTTTTTTTTTTTTTTTTTTTTTTTTTTTTTTTTTGTGAAACAC
>VUQI01035038.1:5507-27443 GCA_015106735.1 Paratilapia polleni
ACAAGTGGAGGACGATAGAAGAAGCGGCAGGCCTAAAAAAAAAAAAAAAAAAAAATCAAAAGAAAAAAAAAAAAAAAAAAAAAAGGACAGGAAGGGCAGAGGCAAGCTGGTTTGCAACCAAAAGTTCAAAAGATGAGCAAAGGCATATAGATGGCAGATGGTGTTGTTTTGGAGGAATACATTTTTTAAAAAATGCTAAAAAAACAGTCCATCCATCCATCCATCCATTTCCTGCCGCTTGTTTGGGTCCAGATCTCCATTTCCCTGGCTACGTCTTCCAGCTCTTCCGGGGGGACACTGAGGCATTCCCAAGCCAGCTGGGAGACATAATCCCTCCAGCATTTCTTGGGTCTGCTCTGGGGTCTCCTCACTGTAGGACATGTATGAAATACCTCACCTAGGAGGCAACCAGGGGACATCCTGGTCAGATGTCTGAACATATTTATGTGGCCGTTATTACACCTGAGTGGCCTCAGTAAAGTGGGAAAAACTAATCGTGGTGTGTTTTGTTCCAAACTGCAGGAATGAAACCTGTTTGAATGAGCTTCTCTTCCACTAGTGGCTGATTTTTCAAATAATTCAAGTCACAATATTTAAAAAATAATGGAAATAACATAAACTTTGGTTTGGTTAAACTCTCCAGAAGATTTCCATGTTTCCACAGGAAAAAAAAAACACACACACACAAAAGCAACTTCCACAGCCAGAGGTGGTATCAGCCAACATCAGCCCTGTTAGTGAGCTATAAGGGGACACTTAGAGATGTCGGAGGTTCATATTTATCCGTCACATCAACTTTTTTTTCCTGTAAAAATGTTAAAATACAGTGTGATGAAGAGCTGAGGTGAAACTCTGTTTTCTGGCACAAAAGGGGAAATAAATAACAACAAAAAACAAAATAAGAAAACAGAAAACAACATCTAGAAATAATTTGCAAATCTACTCTGTCCTGCAAGAGGAGGAAGCAGCTGGAGAGACGCAGGAATCCAGCGAGCTCAAACAGAAGTACGAGCAGCAAAGAAAGAGAGAGACTTTTCAAAAAGAAAGATCCCGTATCTGCCCGGGGGGTGGGGGTGAATGAGACGAGTCTCTTGACCCCCTGCGACCTCAAACCACCCTCCTCTCCTCTGCCTGCTTCCCACCAGATCACACCCTCCCTCAGCTTTGTTTCACCTCCATCCCTCCATCCCTGCGCTGCTCCTCCTGCTCCCCTCAGGCCCAGATGGTCATCAGCTGGACTGATTTAGACAGCAGACAATAACACACTCACACACACACTGGCAGACACACATTCTCACACACGAGCAGACTTTCTGTGCCTTAAAAAAATAATTGGCTGTGACAGAAAGTGCTGGACGGGTTGTGCATGCTGGGAGAAGGAGGAGCATGTGCTGAATGAATAACGGCAGAGTTGATTGGAGGTTCAGAAATATTCATGATGCAGTTATGTAAATGTTGTTCTGACATCTGGAGAAGCTGTCGGAGCCGACCTGAGTTTAACTCTGTAATGGGTGCAAATGTATAATGCAGCCATGTTTGGTCTGGCTGTCTTGGCTCACTCATCGCTCCTCATCCAACATTTTCACTTTCTTTGAGAGGTGAAAGATTATTTCAGGCAAATGTGAACAGATTTTGTTCTCGGCACCCTGATTTTCTTAACAAGCCACATTTCCACCTTTCATACCAAATTTATGAGGAAAAAAAATGGGAAATTTGAGAAAACAAAACAAAAAAACCCACCAAATTTGAAAAGAAAGAAAAAAAAAAACACAAAAATTTTGAGAAAAAAAGCTGCAAAATTAAAAAAGAAATGTATGAGAAAAAAATTCAGAAAAAGGTGTGTTTTTTAAAGTCAAGGAACAATATTGCTCCACTTTTCTGGTTTTAGTTAGAAAGAAATTGACAGATTTGGTGTCCTGGCATCAGTACCTTGTACTGAATGTCATACTGATTGGGGATGAGTCTGATGACTGTTTTCTGAGTTAATTAAACAGGAGGAAAGAATCAGACTATCTGACCACAGTTTAACAGATCAGGTTAAACAGCGTCTGTCCTGATACTGGCAACTGATGTCACTGTGACGTCACCGTGAGGCCACAAACTTCATTCAGTGTCCCGCCCTTGTTGTTTTCACCTGTTGTTGACTGTCTCACCTGTTCCCTGCTCCCAGCTGTGTCTCGTTATGCACTCAGTCCCCAGTGTACATACAGTCCATTTATCTTTGTCAGGTTGCCTGTTTGTGTTTCCTGTTTTGCTTCCATGTTGCTTCTGGATTATTTTACCTGCCTCGTGTCTGTTTTGGTTTTGTGTTTCCCGTGGACTTTTTTCATCTTTGGGAACTTTTTGCAATCAGCCAAATAAAAGCCTCACTTTTAGTTACCTCATCTGGGTGCTGTCTTGCATTTGGGTCCTCTTCAGTCCACCTCACATGACATCTTTTTGATCAATAATTTGCCTTCTTTTAATTTAATTCATTTTTTGCTGTAATTTATTTAGTTTTATGGTTGTTTTTGTTGTTGCTGCAAATAATGACCAAATGAAACAAATCACCATCATCTGTGTGTGAAAAGCTGCAGATGAGCTTCATCCCAGTCTGTCTGTGGTTACAGCTCCCCCTACGGGCCGCTCACGTTAAAAAAGCAACCTGTTGGTTGACTAAACAGGTGTCGAAGCTTTCTCCCGGTCCTCGTCTCACCCACGACTCCTGCTTCATTTTCCCTCAGTATGCAGAGACTGTGCAGCCCCCCACCACCACCAAACACATACACACACACGCACAGACACACACACCCCCCTCCACGCATTCACTCCCTTTGTCCTGTTTTCCCATAATCCCCCACTGGAGAGAGAGAGAGAGAGAGAGAGGACACATTCTCCACTGCATCTCCTGTTAGGGTCCGTCAATATTTACTTTTACTGTGTCTGAGACAGAAGGACAATGTGTGTGTGTTAAATGCCTTCACAGCCGGCAGCGCTGTGTGTGTGTGTGTGTGTGTGTGTGGTTGGCCTGATTTCTTGCACCACTGTGTGATCAATCTTTCACAGTTTGCTGACTCGTTTCTTTGTCTTGGACTCCCCTCCCTTCCTTGTCTCGATTGCTGTCTGAGTCGGAGGCTGTCTACACACACACACACACACATATGTTCATATATCTACACACCCCTCCCCTCATGATCACCATGCTCTGAGGGGGTTGCAAGTGACCACTGTCTGCCTCTCCCACACCTAAAATTATTATGAATATGCAGCTTCTTCAGCAGCTATACGAGAGGTTATTCCACCACATCCACCCACCCCGAGAAACCCTTAAAGTAAGGTTCTTTATTAAGAGAGAAAGTTAGGTTTAAAAAAAGCTCAAAATGCAGAGCAAAAACAGCTCGTCACAATGAAGAAAAAGGCATTCATATACGAGGAAGAAGAGGAGGGGAATATAAAGAAGAGCTGAGATGAGGAGGGGGGGAGAAAAGAAGTGAAACCCAGCAGAGGCTCAGCATTGTGCTGCTAATGCGGTCCAGGCTCGGATAATCCAACAAAGGTTACTGTGGAGACCCACAATGAGGCTCTGAGGGGCCCCGACCACCGAGACGCGACGGGCGAGGAGGAGGAGACGAATGGGGGGAGGAGAAAAAAAAAATCTACATCTCAAAACCATCTGAGCCTGCTTTCAGTTTTAAAGTCTGTAAGAATCCCGTTTGTTAATCTGAAAACTGAAAACGCATCACTTCCTGTGCAGGGGAAGGCTTTTTCCTAAGAAAAGTGTGACACAACAACTGGGTTTGTGGTTCAGTCACTGCTGTGTGACACCATGGAAAATTGTGGTTTGGTTTTTCTTTCCCTTTGCAGTACTAAAGAATCTGTATTCTGACTGAAATCAACCCACGCAGGTGAATGAACAACACGTTCCCCAAAACGCTGCATCTGAAACAACTGCAGGAGCAATCTGTCAGCCCTCTGTGGGGGAATTTAAACCCAGGTTCAAATTTTACTCAAATGGGGCCAATATTTACCAAAAAAAAACCCATCACGTTTTATTCAATATGACCTGACAGTAGCAATAGAGATCATAAACTCATCAGCAAAGTGTTAACTGAGGTCATATGTCAAGTGAGAAGTAGGATCATTTTCTCTTCTATGCATCAACTTTTTGCAACCAGAGGAATGTTTAAGCCACTTCCACGTTGGCTATGGGTAGCAGACATTGCTGATGTTGTGAGATATCTGCTGCCTTAACGCCGAACCACAACTTCACTAGCTCACCGCGGCTGCGTTAATACTTTGTGATCGGCGCAGACTGGCTCTTACTCGTGACGTGAAACCAATCCGATAGGTCTGTAGGCGGGACCACAAGGAGGTGTCTGCAGAGACAAAGAGGCGGCTACATATGAGCCAAATCAGCACATTTCTAATTTGTTTTATCTAAATCAGCTAAAAAAAAAACAAAACAAAAAGTCCCTAAGGATACAGATAATCTGAATATCGGCCGATATTGGACGATCCCTAAAGAAAAGGCCAGGTATCTTCAGCGGCTGAGTTAAATAAAGTCAGCCATTACATGGTGAAACTGTTTAGCTTTGGTTAACTTTTACACTTTCAGCTGCTCCAAAAAGAGAAACAGGTTGTATTTTACTGCCTTACCTTCTCAGTAGCTGACATTTAATCTAAAGCAGTGATTCCAAAAGTTTTGACTGCAGCCCCCTGGTGGGTCGTGAAGGTACTGAAGGAGGGTTACAATAAATAAACTTCTTGTTTCACAATTAAGTGAAATGCGTAATTATTATAAGATTTTGCATTTTTTAATAGATTATATTCAAAAAATATTATTATTTAACTCTATTTAATTTGATCATTTTAAAAGTCTCACTGTTTGAAGTTTTATAAGACTTAATCCTTCAGGATAAATTTATAGGATAAATTACAATCCTGTTGATTTAATTCTGTAGGATAAATCCTCTGGGATTGGTTTCAAAATCAAATAGATTTTTTGCTTTTTTTTTTTTAACCTTATTATGAGGGTTTTTCAGTTAAGTTTAAATGCCATGAAACATTTATTTTAATATTATTATGATATATATTGTTTTCTGACCCACTTTGATCCTGAACCCATTTTATATCTCACCATTAACTGGAAAGAAATTAATTTGTAAAGCCAAGCTTTTGATGGAGAATCAAGTTTAACCAGTAAATTGTCCGAAGATCAGCTACTACAAACTGAGCCGTGACAGTCTGAAGTTTGGGAAAACTGGGAATTCACTGTGTTTCTGAAGTTACATATCAGTGCACGAGTTCAATTCAACACATTTTGAATAACACTGTGAAATAGCTGGATTACACTCAGTGTGAATACTCAGTTTCCTCACTTGGAGCCTCAGACTGAATCCAGCAGCAGTTTGAGCGTCTGTGTAAACACAGCTTTTTGGATTTTGTTTACTGTGTTTGTTAACAGATACTCATGGTTTTTAGAGGGCAGAGGGTTCTTAGTTTGCTCTGTGCTCAGACCTTTTCACCGGACATGAAGCTTTTCTTCTTTTTTTGCTTTTGACCCATGGCCTCCACGCTCCCTCGTCCGTCCTCTCCTCTGCTCTGCAGATGCCACCTCACAGATGGACGACATGCACGAAGCGCGGCTGAATTACTCGGACACACAGTTTGCAGGAATGGAAGTAAACAGTTACAAGATCAGGTTAACCTTTCAGAGCTCCAGTTTGGCCTTGACTTTACTTTTCACCAGGATTATTTGTATTTACATTTATCTGCTATTACTGTTATCTAACGTGGATAAATATTAAATTTCAAGGTCACCAGAATTCATTGCCTGTGGACACACGAGGCATTAATGGAGGGTTGGTTTATTCATATTTTATACAACAACCTTTAACTGTTGGGTCTAACAGTGGAATTATACTTCTGTGTTAAATCTACACCAGTCTGAAACTCTGCACCCAAACCTGACGTGCACCTCCCTAGAAATGTAACTACACGTCGCCATCAACACATCTGCACAGGTATAAATGCTGGCAGCGACTTGTGTAGGCTACATCATACGCTGCAGAAGTCTAATCAAGTGTAAGATGTTATGCAGTCATCTGCCACGAGGTGGGGTTGACACCTCAGAAAATTGGAAAGTAAGGATTATACGCGCAAACTGAGGAGCAGTCGTTCCAGTTCTACTTCTTTCAAATCCCCTTGGCGTTGGCATGAAAGACGCAAAAGGAGGGCAGGCAGAAGTCTGCCCGCAGCCTCGCGTTCACCCTCTGATGATGAAATTTACATCACTTGGACCCAAGTGGAAACTGCAAGACTAGCATAGGATAGATGACAGCTGTGTGAACTACGGAGGGTGGTGATCTTTGGTTAGTCGAATAACATAAAAAACAAACAGTCTATGTGACTATTTCCTGTCTTAAAATATAGATTTTCTCACATTTTTACCACAGACATTATAAAAGATGGCGTAGTAAGTTTTGTTATGAAGCTGGTGTTCACGCTCTTTCAGCACGCCATGGATAACCCTCCTTCCTGACTCTAAAGAGGTGTCCACACAGCAAATGGCTAGCAATGACTTGGCGACCAGAAACTGTAGAAATTCAACAACATTCATCAACGACAGGCGAAATAACCACTAGTGAGGTGCAGTGGGCGGGTCCCAAGTTAACCTTTTCTCCATTTCAAGGCGAGTGGCTGAAGTGACGACCAACGAGAGTGAAGGATACCGTTAATTGAAATATCACAGGGAGGTAAATCCCTTAGAGCGTTACCTAGGCAACCTTGAATAATTGCTAGCAACCAACTGTCAGCGACAAGCAGATCGCTTCCTGTGTGGAAGCCCCTAATTTACAAAATGAACTTCATGTTTTATTCAGCATGACCTGAAACGAGCACCTGAAGTCAACAGAAAAGTGATTACTGAGGTCACAGAGCGAAGGAGACGAGGGCCGATTTCCCACAGACTTCTAAAGGACTCAAGTCCTTTTGCAACCACAAGGCTCGCCCCCTGGTGGCCACTGAAGAGAGTGCAGGGCTAAGGCACTTCTGCACTGGTGTCACTTTACAGACCCAGGAGGTATTTCCATTTTTGTCTGTGGTTTTACTACAATCAAAACCTGTAAAAATAAAAATAAAAATAAAAAATAAATCTAAAAATTAAACTGTATCTATTGTCTCAAACCTGTCTATCAGAAGAAAAATTTTGTATTGAAAATAATTAACCTGAAAACCTCTTTGCCCTAGTGAGCTAGTCTTAATTTATCTCCTTCCATTAAACTGACTATTCACCAGGAACCTCCCAGGTACTGAATCTCAGCCTTTTTTTTTCTCTCCTGCCTGTTTATATGTCTGTGGCCTTCAGGAGGGAAAAAAACATCACTTTCTCCTCTGTTAGGACATTTTGAACATATACAGTATCTAACTGAAGAAATCTGCCAAGCCAAACAGATCTAAGCTGCCAAGAATGAACTCAGCAGAGAGAGAGAGAGAGAGCTCTGAATCACACCTCTGAAATGAGCAGTCAGACATGAATTATTACAAACAGAGCGAGGACGCTGTGTATGTGTGTGTGTAAATATTTAGCACCTCTTGCCCAGGCGTGTATATCTGTAATAGTGTTAGTGCATGTTTGAACATGCAAGTGTGCAAACGTCAACATCAAGAACACTTCATCGTGCATGTCTGTACAGACTTCATAAATGTTCGACTGCACTAAGACTGCACGATGTGGGAAACGGTCCAGTATGAGACACACTCTAACCGTTTGAAATGTAAATAAATACTCATGCTGTGTGACTAAATGTAGTTATTTTCAGTTAACACTGAATTAAAAAAGAGGCACTCACTCACTCATCTGGTGTGCTAATATTCACATCTTTTCTGGTTCCGATTCTTATTCTTGTTCAGATGTTTGCTGAATATGATGAAAACTACCACAAATAAAAGGAAATGAAGCTACAATAGAGAGTGGGAAACATCTGATAACTGTGTGAAACTGGCTGAAGAGGATGTTTTTTTCTTTTTTTTGTCAATTGTTAGTGAATCCCACAAGAAACCTCAAAGAGAGAAGTGTCAGTTGATGGAAACCCAAACGATTACCAGATGAAAACTGTAATAACAGCTTTAAAGGTTACTGGGACAGAAAGGAGAACGCATGAGAGTCAGAAGACTAAACTTCAGCTTCCATTTACACATTCAAATAAAACAAATATGGCCTTCACATGCTAAATGCCTCTGAGCACTGTTAACTTGGTGCACACAAACAAACTCTTTGTCCCACGTTCAATTTGCTGGAGTCTGTTTACAGCCTGGTACAAAAAACATTTTGGTGTCTTTGGATAGTTTCTTCCTTCATAAGTCCTCCACCTGGATACTGGAGGTATGGGCGTGGCTGCTTTGATGCTCCACCCTTTCGTCCAAATTTGGTCAATTCTCGCTCCAAAAAACCAGCTAATGTTAGCAGGAAAAATGCTAACATTCAAAACGGGACTTCACAAACTGAAACTACATTACAGTGGCTACACGCATGTTTACATACAGTCTGTGGGGATCTTACCTGACAGACACCATCCCTTCCTTGTAGTAACCACTGGTCGTGTGTGTGTGTGTGTGTGTGTGTGTGTATGTGTGTGTGTGTGTCATTTACTCACCCTGATGCTATGAGCGCTCTGGACTGCGCCATAGCAATCCTCTGTAATGCCGGTCTGCTGAGCCCGGCTAAGCTTGATCGCTGCGGTAAAGGCGCATGGCACACTGTCGCTGCAGACGACGACGCCCGCTGCGGCTTCATCACCACTGGTGAAGGAGATGGCACAGGAGAAGGAGGCGTGGTCACACTGCTGGCAGGGGTAATCAATGTGGCAGTTGGCACTGAGTCGCTGGCTGAAGATGAGGAGTGCTTGGGCGGAACGGACGGAGGGTTCAGGTTGGATGTGGGAGGCTGAGGTGGAGGGAGCGATGGCGGAGGCGGCCTGTTGGAAGACGCGGAGATCCCCATGGAGGAGGTGCCAGCGGTGAGGGCAGCGAGAGACTGAGCGAAGAGCTGGGCGTTCACCCTCGGGGAGGCGGTGTTCTTGGAGATGGCGAGGCCGTGTGGCAGCGTCTGATAGTAGTTGGAGTTGGAGTTGGAGTTCTGCTGCTGTCCCCGTCCCAGAGTGGCTGATTTGGATGGACTCAGAGGTTTGGAGGGGGCGGGTGCTGAGTTCTTGGGCCGCTGCATGGTTAAAGAGCGTCTCCCCAGAGTCTGCAGCCCTCCTCCTGTTCCTCCTGTATTGGTCTTCACACTGAGGACCAGCATGCACTGCTGGCAGGAACAAGGCTGGCCCAGTGCAGTTACCGGCAATCCTCCATTGGGGTAGACGGAGCTTCCAACCCCCATGCTGACGCCTGACACCCCGACGCCCAGCAAGGCTCCAGTCAGGCCTCCGCTCGCTCCTACACCTCCTCCTTTGGGTACAGGGAGAGGACCGGACACTATGGGGTAGGCCATATCAGCACGCCGCTGGATCCTCCGACACCTCTGGCTCTGTCTGTTCACCTGCAGGAGGACAGAAAAAACAAATGCTTAGCCTAAAAGATAAATATCACGATGGGTAAGAAAAGCTCAGGGTCCACGTAAACAAACCTGCGTCATGTTCTGAAAATCAATGAGGTAGCAGAAGCCGAGCGGTGTCAGGTCGAGGCAGGGCTGCTGGCGGCTGTGGGCACTCTCGATGGTGATGGCCACCTCCATGTCGTAAGGTGTCCACGTGCCTGCATCGTTTTCCCACTCCCACTGCCAGCCTTGACCCGGGGCCGAGGCTGGATCATAAAAACTCCTCCGGACCGGACGGATGGTTCCTGAAAGAGTCGCACAAATAAAAGTGTGGGTTAATTTCAGCCTCTTTGACCTGATCAAAGAGCTTCTCTACTAAAGACAGAATATCTATTCTCTACAAAGACGTAATATTTAGAAGAGAAACAAAGCCAGTAGTGACTACACGACCAAAGAATGAGATCACAGATACAAATGGTGGAAATGAGCTTCCTCCAAAGGGTGGCTGGACTCTCCGTAAGAGACAGGGTGAGGAGTTCGGCATTCAGGAGGGACTCAGAGAAGAGCCACTACTCCTCCACACTGAAAGGAGCTAGCTGAGGTGGTTGGGGCATCTGATTAGAATACCTCCTGGACACCTCCTGGGTGAGTTATTTTGGGCATGTCTAACTGGGTAAGTAAAAATTTCAATGTAATGATAACACTGACAGGGAGTAGACTGGATGTACCGGTACACCATTTGTAATTTCATAAATAATTGACTTGTTTCAGAGTCAAGATTCATTTTGCCTGGGCAAAATCTAAAATGTTTGTTGACATGCTGGGTCAACGCAGCATGTTCTTCGATGGTGGGAGAACCTGAAATAAACAAGCATGAAGAAAACATGCAAACTCCACACTGAATGGTCCTACAGAGGTTTGAACCCAGGACTCACCTGCTGTGAGGCAGTAGTGCTAACCACTGAGTCACTATGCTGGAGAGTGTGTTTCTCAGTCTGGATTATGATGAGGAATGACCAGGTCAGAGCTCAGGTATGAAAGGACAGAGGCACGTGATGACATAATGTCATCACGTGCAGGTCACAGAAGCCACGTGTACCATTAGTCTGTCAGAGTAAATTAATGAACATGCCTCATGTTCAGCAATTATTATTGCCAACACACATTGCCAATATACATTTGGCTGTAAATCCAGGGGTCCCAAAGTGCGGCCCACGGGGCCGTGGCAGCCCTTTTCTTGCATTTCATGCAAGGGCTACAAGGAAAGAAAGCAACTGAATATTTCATTTAACCACAGTTCATGTCAGTTTTACTAACACTGGAAAGGGCCAGACATAGTATGTAGTTCATACACGCTTTAATAAATTTAAAAGAAAAATTGCAATTTGTTCCATGTGAAGGCCACAAAAAATCAACAAAAGAAAATATAGTTTTCACATGGCAAAATACATCTTTGTATAAAAGCAAATAATCAATCTTTGTTTTTCACATATTTCTTGACATTTAATGGCCATAAAATAAGCCCAGCTGGTTGTAACATATTTAGGACAACCCCCCCTGGATGCACTGCACATCTCAGAGGTGTACCTGACTTTGTAAACAGAAGAGCACAACAGATCCAACATCCAACAAAGATATGAAAAGAGCCAAAAGAACATGCAGAGAAGTTTGCCTTGAGTCTAATCACATGAGATGAACTAAATCCGCGGGGAGAATTGATTTAGATCTATCCTGATTCTACCCCGAGAGATATGATCTTGTGGCCTGATCGCCCACCCTTAAGTGAATAATAATCTAATTTCCCATTAATAGGCAGCATGCCTGCAGAAAGAGCAGAGACACTGAAAGAGACTGAAAAGGGCAACAACTAATGGCCACAGCACCATGATGCAGGATCTTGAGCTGCATGCATGATTTTCATTAAAATACTTGGATGAGTTATCCACCAAAACAGCTTCACCACAAAGAGGACGGGGAGTCCTTTTTCACATTCAAACACTCATGCCCTTGTGTTTTCACCTTCAGTCCAACAATGCACTGACAAACACGCTGCTAAACAATGGAAAAAAAAAAATACTAAAAAAAAATACCCTGAACAGTGTTTCTCTGTCTCCCTGTGGGGCTGAGGGGTGGCAGGAGGCTCCCTAAACCAACCAACCAGAAACTACCGCTGTCTCCAGGGGGAACGAGCTATTCAGTCAAAGCCAGGACAAGAAGAGGAAGGCATATGTGTGCGAGGCTGTTGTAAAGACGTGATACTGGCAGAGTGGCATGAGCACACAGACCTCAAAAGCAAAGGGGTGAATAAACACAGACAGAGTGAATAATCAAACTGAGATATCAAACTCTGCTTTGTGTCTGGAGATGTACAGGAGTTCACCAGAAGATCCTCAGTGTGTGAGAGAGAGAACAAACAGTGCTTCGTCCTCCTCTTCGTCCTCCTCCTCCTTCACCCTCTGTTGAATGAACGAGCACTGCAGGGAGCACTTGACCTGCTGATTACCATGAGAAATGTAATTTCTCAAACTGCAGAGCAAACGAGTTCATTCAGCATCAGACGAACGGCAGACTGAGGCCAACCCTCACTGCTGTCTGTCTGTCTGTCTGTCTGACATGAGGAGAAGGGGCTGTTTGTCCTTCACGGTGTTGGGACACGGTGCCCACCACGAGCAACATGTGAAATTTGGCCAGAGATTTCCTAAATTTAAAGGCAGAGAGCTCCAAAAATGTCATAATGTGAGGTCTAATCCCGACCTTTGACTGTCCAAACATGTGATCTTTGTTGTTCTAAACTGCTGACAAAAACTAAACACTAAAACTGACACACAAGACACAGGGTTAAGGTTAGAGTCATGACTGAGACATCACAGGGTTAACTTCTTTAAAAGTTTTTTTTATTGGCACGGCACAAGGAATGCATCCAACTTAGTACTGATCCACACCAGTGTTAACTCAATAAGCTGCAGAAATTTACAAAATAAAACATAAATAAATACACCCACTAATATTAATTTAATTTGGTATTAGTTAGTAAAATAATAAATGATAACAGGACCAAGATGATTTCAGTTACAGCTCAGTGTGAGAGTCTTCACTGCATACTGCTGTTATATACGGCCTGGCCTGTTTCTCCTTTCCCTGCTCTCAGTTTCGGGGGGGTTTATATTTCTATATTAAAGCTACACAGTATGTACATCACAAACGCAAACCCTACACTGTAACTTGCACCGTAAATTGGCGTGCACCGCCCTACAAATGCAACCACACGTTGTGTGGACCCAGCCCGCAACGATGGTGACTGGCCTGTTTGGTACTGTCGTTTCCTCCTCTGCATTTCCAGCTACTTCTTCTCTGCCGCCTTATTTTTTTTTTTTTCAAATCGACTGGAAGAGAATGGATCAGCTCAAAGAAAGAAACCCCATTGCCAGCTAGTGTTTCAGTGGTGAAAATGCAGAGCGATGCAGGCAGAAGTATAAATGCTGGAAATGGCGTTGGTCTGCTTGCGTGGGCTATGCCATAGATTCAACACACAGGTATAAATTAAGCTTCACTGTTTGTGCACCTCCTCACACAGGGAGTGGAGCAGGAGAAGTGAAATAATATAAGTTGACAGCAAAATGTTGTGTTACTGTAAGCCCAACAAAAGCTTCCCAACAAGTGTTACACTGATGCATGGTCGAAGTAAACACAGAACAAAGTAGAACTGTACTGAATCGATCAGCTTGTTGTCACTGATACCCAATCTGATATCCAACCCAAATATCGAGTTGGTACATGCCTACACAGAACACCAAAGGGACAAGTTCTCTGTGCATGTACGAATACAGGAGGAGGCATTGTGGGAAAAGGACTGGCTGTAATGCATCTGTGTATTTTGTGTGCAGTTACAGCTTAATCTGTGCTGTATTCCCATTAATCAGGCCAAGGTCTTCTCACAAAGAGGACGAGCTTGCCTTTGTTTTTGAACACAGTATCAACATCTGAAAGGTTTCTATGTGCAAACAAAATTTTTCTGCATATCACACGGCCTTGATAGTTAATTTCCAGATACTACAGTGACGTGAGCCGTTTTCACACATGCACTGCAGCCCGAATGTTTCCTGACTTCTGGGTCTTGCTGTCAGAGCCGGGTGCCCATTTATCTCCAGCGGTTTTCCACAGAAAACGGGAATATTAATTCAAAATTTACAGTAAATATTTGAGGAAAAAAGTTGACTTAAAACAAGAGCCCACTTGCAACAATAGCTAACATGTAAACTATCAACAGTTGGATTAAGGCAGCCAAGTTAAGTGCAACATAAAATCTACAGCCTCGCCGACATATAGATTTTTGAGCGTTGAAAGTCTGATAACAAGATACTGGCTGTTATAAATTTTCTTTTAATAAGGTTCCAACCACAGACAGTATAAAAAGATTCATGTAGCTTCTGCTTCCGGTGCAAACATCTTGCACTCCGCTTCTAGCATCACATGGACTGTGACAAAGATCGGCTGTCCAGTCTGACTGCTTCAAACATCTATCGGGTAAGTCAAGGCTGCAGTGCATGCGTCAAAATGGTTAAAGGCTTCATAAATATTCACCCAGCTTTGTTTCCATTAATTTCCAAGTCTTATTTTACTTCCCCTGCTGCACGAGAAATAAAATGAACCAGTTTCATAACATATTAATGTCTACCAGGTGGCTGGCGAACCGCTAGTGTTAGGATTTAGCTTTATCCACGGACATAAGAGATGGATGTAACTTCTGGATCTGAAAAGTGAAGTGATTAAACCTGCATTATATTTAATGGCCAACAGGGGGCTAAAAAGACTTCTGGCTGTATAGAAGTCTGGGAAAAAAGGCCCTCGGTCCTGACTTCAGAAAACACTTTCAAGTCTTATTTAATAAAACATGAAGTTCATTTTGTAAATTCTGGTCATTTTAAGTCAGAAAGAAGGATAATACTTGTTAATCAGAAGTCGTTAGCCAATGAGCATGCTGTGTCCTCCGTTTCTCACACAGATCCACTCCTCACTCGTCACGTCCTGTTTCAAAACACCAAGATGGCGACAGCTTGCACTTTCAGGACTTCACTAACCAATGGGTGATGCCATGGTGCCTATGTCCAGCTTTTATACTGTAAATGGGACCAACAAGCGGCCTGGGTCTGCCATTCTGAAACATCAGCCTGGCCAATTTCTCAACCAGGGTGTAATACATAAAATTAATGTACTGTACATGACTAAACTGACTGGATAGCCATGACATGACGGATCCAGAAGAACCAGTCCAACATGGTTTGTCAGCCAAAGTCTTTACAAACCTCTGTAACATTCACTCAGTTAGTGCAGGTCGCCAACGTTGGTTTCATGTTACCTCGCATAAAAATGAAGCCAATGAGCTCCATTCATGCAGGCTATGTTATGCAGATTTTACATTACGGAAAACGAGAATATTGGGACTCCCTATAGTGAGGACTGGTGCTGAGAGATAAAAATTCAGATTATTTTTTCCCAGTCGGCTCAGTTGGGGAAAATAAGTTCAGAATTTTAGAGCTGGCACAAAATTTAATATCTGAGAAGAAATTCTGAGGAACCAGGTTGCACCTTCATAACCAGAAGACTCTTCTCCCGTCTACACAGCCTGAATTTAATTTAATTTAGTAATTTAATCGATTTAGCAACTGTCCGTTCCAGTTAAGCTAACCCTCCGAGGTCTAAGCTGTCACTGGTGATGACCCCAACCCTAACTCTAACCCTGGGCAATCAGAATATTTAATTTTTGGTTTCATTCAGTTGTTCTCTTAGGTCTTGGCAATCAGGGATCAAAGAAAATAATCTTTCTAACTGACACACTTCAAAAACTACTCACATTCTTCACAAAAAAAAAGTCTGTTCTGCCTTTCCTCAAAGTATAAGGTTAGGGTGGGGTTAGGATTTCCACCTACGATGACTCAGACCTCAGAGGGTTAATGTTAACAGCGTGAAACCTCAGGATTCCCAGACAGGTAACACTAATGTTATTAAAGAAAAGAAACAGTTACTAAACTAAATTTGCACCAAAGCAGGTGAAATGGATTCCCAATGATTTCTGCTTCGTAACTGGACTGATTGATGTCTCTGAAGCTTAACTGACTTTGTGTTACACTGAGATGATTGAGTGTTCAGTTAATTTTTTGAGCAGTGTACTTTAGTCAGTTTTTTTTTATTGATTCTGCTTATTTTTTCATGTACAAAACCAGCGATCAGAGAGATGTCAACATCTGAACAGGGACTCAAACCCACAACCTGCTGCTTACTAGTCAGCTGCTCAAACCTCCATTAGTCATTTCATCCAGGTTACCCTCACTAACACAGCAGGCTAGAAAATCCCCGCTGTGAGATGCACGTGAGGGAGGAATTCCCCCCAGTTTTGAAATATGAATTTCAGGCCCTGCCTTCATAATGTGCTTCTTAGTCAGTGAGTTAGTTAGCAGAGACTGGGTGTGGGTGTTTGTGTAGTCATGTGTTTACTGTAGGTATGCTGGGCTTTCCCGTGTCTGATAAAAGCAGATGTTTTAGGCTCTGACTGTTACAGCTGTAGGAACGAGCGTGCATGTGTTTGTCCATGTGTTTTACGGTGAAAGCCTGGATCCTGCCCTCTCTCTCTCTCTCTCACAGTACCACACCTCTTCCAAATCATCCATCTGTCAGAGTCGGATCAGCACGCGGCGCTCTGCTGCTTTCACTTATCGGTCACGTTTGAAATCAAGCGAACCGCGTTTTGGGTGTAGCCGATTCCTGGATTTCTGCTCCGAACAAAAAGAAAATTGTCAAATAATGAGTCGTTAAATGAAGCCAAGAGAATACACCAAGTGTGTGTGTGTGTGTGTGTGTGTGTGTGTGTGTGTGGTGAAGACCCCGCAGCAAAAGTAAATAAAAGAAAACGTGTGAATATTACGGAGCTCAGGAAGGACAAAGAGGCCTGAAGCAGGTGGAGAAAGAGACTGGCCATCTGGTCTTTATTGTTCTCTCTCTCTCTCTTTACCACTGACCCCTCCCTACATTCAAACACAAACACACACACACACACATAACATACACATACCCACACAGCAGTGCAGACTGACCAGCAGGCGAGCACGTTAGGGTCGGTCACGCTTTATGCTGCTCTCACTTCTTATCAGTGTGGGAAAATCCAGCATCTGTGATGAGCCAGGACTTCCTCTTTAATAATCTGTCTCACACTTCTGATATCAGCCACACTTATGTAATCTGGTTAGAAAGCTTGAACCTGTCTCATATAGGCCATAAGTCACTCTTTAGCCACACGATCATCACAGCTTCCATTTAAGTTTGCTAACACTGACTCAAAAAGCCAGTTGAAGATTGTTACTGAGGATGAATTTTCTAATGATTTCTGACCATTTATTAAACAAAAATGCCTGTAACACTCACGTAAATGAAACCCTACTTAACAAACCTGTTTCAAAAAATTGTTTTATTACAGTTTTATTATTCTTTGGTCCAAAATCCTCTGAATGTGCACATTTCCTTACAGCCTACATTTAAAGCACATTTAATGACCTTTATTTATTGTGTTTCCAAAAAAACGTCTAATATAATTGAGAAATTCTACCTTTTACAGGGTTCTATTGCAGTAAAATAGATTTTTATGAGTATTCAGGATCTCAGGATTTTCATTTCAATTGTGAATTATTTTGGCTTCTAAGGATTATAAAAAGAAAACGACCTTTTTGCATTCATTTTTGCTACTAAGATCTCGTTTTGTCTTGTGTTATAAATCAAGCGCACCACTTTCTGTTACAGCACTGCCTTTTTGCCCCTAAAAGCCTAAAATCAGTCGCTGTTTAGTTCAGCTCGAGCCAAGACGAGATCTGTCTAAAATAAGTAAAACTCACTGTTTCTGTAGGTGAAGCTGTGGAAGGATTATTACCATCTGCCTGCAGCACGTGACAGTTGTTTCTCATCATCCCATTTGGATGAGGTTTGGCTGCTGTCAGCAACAACTTCAGCTCATTATCACCCCACCAACCTGCTAACACCTAGCAGGAGCTCCCAGGTGATTTTCCTTGGACACTGTGTATGCTTTCTGGCAATGGAGTAGTGCTTTATGTGACTTTAAAACAGTCTCCTTCGAGCCGGATTTGAACCAGCGACCTAAGGATGTCTCCTTTCAGGACCTACAGTCCTCCGCTCTACCAACTGAGCTATCGAAGGGGAGCCCACTACCACGCGGCCTTCACTGAAGCTGGTTCATCCAGAATGCAACCACACCTGTCTTCTTTTGTGAGATTTATCTAATTTTACTTCAAAATTAGGGAAAAAAAGACACATTTTCAGCTCAGCACCTACATGGTTTGTTAAGTTAATGATTAATAATCATTAATATAACAATATTAACCACAAACCCCCCCCCCCCGTCAGAAACATAGTCTATAGCTGTCAGCAGCACTGACACTAAAAGCCTGCTGTAGCACCATCTATCAACCAGGGGCGCCCAAACAAGTCACCTTGGAGTCTGTGTATGTTTGTTAAGCAACCGATTAGCACTTCAGCACGGTGTGAAAAGAAACAACATCCTTCAAGCCAGCAACCTAAAGATCTCTGCAGCTTGCACCTATAGTCCTCCACTTCTCCAGCTGAGCTATCAAAGGGCAGCCCTCCAGCAGTTTTCACTAAAGCCAAATCATGCTCAGCTGGAGATGGTCATGTGACATTTCAAACACCTGATACAGAAAACCCTGGAAACACAGACGGCCTTTCTCATCATCATCATATATGATGGAAAACTGAGAGTCTTCGGGCCACGGACAGAATGTAACTACATCACACAGGCTCATAGGAAACTACAGACGGCATTTTTCAATACTGTCTGTAGTCTATACAGCTAACAATTAACCAATCATTAAAATAATCATTAACTGCAGCTGTGATGAAAAGCATTTAAAGAATACGATTCTAGCAAACACATGACTGCAGATCCTGAAAACCCAAAGCCAGTTTTAAAATTTACTATGAAAGCCAAATATTCCAGTGTTCACTGTGAATTTGAATCTATTTCTCCTACAACTTACAGGAATTGAGTCATTGGTGTGGTGAGGATAAAGGAAAGCAGTGTGAAATGTATGTATGTTTTTTTAACACTACAGGCTTTGATTTTATTGTCATCTTCCACTTCTAATCACTACATTGTGATGTTCTGCAGTGAACTGTGAACAGACTGAGAGGAGTAAAACTTTCTGCTGCAGAAGGTTTGAATTTGAGTGTTTTTGGACACAATATTCGAAACATTTCACATCTGCAAACCAGATGTTTGTTCAGATTTAGTTTGAAACAGAATCATGGAAGTAACAAAGGAGTTTTATATTATTATTTATATTTATTTTTTTTTAGTTGACATTAAGTAAAGCCAGCTTAAGCAGCTAAGAATTGGACCACTGCCCAGGCACAAAGCACTGGACCCCTACGGCTCCTCCGACAGGAAGTGGGCCCACAGGAGGACAGAAGCACGTGACCCACAGGTTAAGGGTGGGCTGCCATGCACTCTCAAACACGCCCCTCCCCCAGGCCTGGCTGCAGGGTGTGACCCCGATATCCCTAGTCCAGGCAAGGTTTCCTGACTCATTTTCATCATCATGGGGGTCGTTTGAATCATACTTGGTCTGACCCCTCAATCCAGGACCAATTTGCCTAGAGAGACCCTACCTGGGCAAATTGCCCCTGACCACATATCTCCTGGGATCTCACAGGCAAACCCCTCCATCACGGTAATGTGGCGATTCATTCATCGAAAGGAGCCAGTTGAGATGGTTTCAGGCATCTGACCAGCATGCCTCCTGGATGCCTCCTAGGTGAAGTATTTTGGGCATGTCCAACTAGGACAAGACCATAGGGCAGACCCAGGACACGCTGGAGAGATTACAACTCTCGGCTGGCGTGTGAAGCCCTCGGTGTCCCCCCAGAGGAGCTGGAGGAGGTGGCTGGGGAGAAGGAGCTTCTCTACATCGAAAGCTGCCTCTGCGACCCGACCCAGATAAGTGGCAGAAAACAACTGGAATTTTGTTTGTAAAATATGTGTTTTTAAACTCCTTTAGAATATCTGTCATAGATAAAGGACACGTGCTAAAACAGCTCCGTTGCTCAAGGGTTAAAAGAATGCAATATATTAGGTGTGGGAAGGTTTTATTCTGTGTTCAAATGTACATATTTCTAATTCTATCAAAGCCGGTTAAGCCAAAATGGATGAAATCACATTAGCTGGCAGCGATGTAAAGACTATGTGCACTCTATTCTTGGTTCTTAAAGTCTGGCACATTTTGCTTGGACTAAATCTAAATAAAGACTCCTCAGCAGAGCTTAGCAAGCATCCAACACATGCAGGATGTCGGCAGTGCGAGGCACATCCACTATCATCCTGGGCTTTCCCTGCCCCTCCGGACTCTCTTAAATCAGCCACAGAAACAATGTGACCTCATGGCTTTTAACTTTTCCTCCACCCATTATCGGAAGATGCAGATTTCATCTCCATCTCTCAAATGTGACGTGTCCCAGTTTGAACCCAGAAGGATTTCTGTCCTAACCTGAACCCGGCCCGAAGCAAATGAGCCGAAACCGCTGCAATTTTACCAGCTTCTCAAAAAATATTCCTTGACCTCTTAGCTCCACTTCTCCATTCATCGTCCTCAAACAGCCCCCCGAGTGCCCTCGAGCAGCAGAGGGTTCAGGGCTGAGGGGACTGATGAACTCTATGAGAGTCTTTTTGAAGCCTAAGGAATAAAAAATTTAAATTGACACACCTGAAAAGGTCATACTGAGACCAGTTTGTGACACATTTTCACACCAGCGAAGGAAGACAAAAAGGCTGAAAGAGGAAGAGGTCGAGAGGAAGATGAAGACAGACCTGCTTTCATACGCTTCATTTCATCTCAGATTTTGTCATCACTTTCACACTTTCTGTTCTTGTTTCTTGTTTTGTTCATTATTTTATCCTGATATCTCACCCTCCTGCTGCCTGGTGCTGTCTCGTTTTCTTCTTTTCTCCTTTGTTGCTTTCTCTTAACACTTCTTTAAACTTATTTTTCCATCCAAACTGCAATCTTACACGAGCCTCTGTAGTTTAAACACTGCGATTTAGGTGACGTTCTAAGCTGAATAAATAAAATTAGTTCCTGAACATTAAAGTGAACACATTGTGCTCATTGCCAGCTCCTTATTTTTATTCTTGGACTTACTATTCACAGTTCATAAGAATTTCTATTTATGTTATACTGAGCCTTGGGTTCCTCAGCTCATTGGAGTCACTGAACTGGACCTCTCTTTTCTTTCTGTCTACATCCGCCAAACAAAAGAAGTGTGCAGCTACCTGGCAGTACAGCTCTTTAATCCTTAGCCTCTCATCATGGTTAGATGGACGTTTCCTCCTGCTGGGCGTAGCTCGGTAGAAAGAACACTTCCTACATGAAGCTGCTCTCAATGAGGTTCATGGTTTCTGGAAAATGAGCTCCACAACTGAAACAATCTACATGGATACACAGCACTACAGGCCAGAGGAAAATTCAGATTTAGGGGAGATCTTTCATGAGGGATCCCTGAGATGCAGCAGAGACATAAATATTTACTGATGTCTTCACATGCTTTCATATACGTCTGCTGGTTGTGTGTGTGTGTGTGTGTGTGTAGGCGGTGAGTGATGTCCCCCCAGAGGCCTCACAGTAACAGTAACTCGACACGCAGAGTTTCACAACAACTCAGAGAGAGAAAAGCTGAGCTCTGACTCTTTCAGCTACTTCATCTCACTTTCCCTGGACTTCCTTCCACACAGAAAACAAGAAGGCTGACACTCTCCAGGACACTAACTCTGCTTCCTTAGGTCACATCTCGAGGAACAGCGTGATGTAAATGCAACAATGCTGCACAAGCATAACAGTAAATTCTGGTGGTTTCTTTTTTAATATTTTTTATGCAACTGCCTTTGCAGCTGGATGGAAAAATGTGTTACTGCTTTCACAGAACTGGGTAAATAAAATGTTTTTAACTGTGCTACTAGTTTCTTATTTGTCTTTTTGGTTACTTCTTCTTTTACTTTGACGGTTACTTTTCTCACTTCCTGCATTTGCTTCTTTCCCTCCTTTGTGACTGTCTGCCCACCCTCATTATTTTCACCTGTGTTTGATTCCCCCCCCCGAGTGTGTGTACGTACAGTCCAGATGGTCTGTCTGTCCACCTCTGGTTCTTCGTGTTTTTTAATCTTTTGTTTTGTCTCCTTGGACTTTACCAGACGCCGGTACTACGAAGCAGGATTTCACATCGCCATAGTAACAAATACTGCAGACCTAACCTGCTCCAATTCAATTCAATTCAATTTTATTTGTACAGCGCCAAATCACAACAACAGTCGCCTCAAGGCGCTTTATATTTTAGGGTAAAGACCCTACAAT